>WIPJ01067651.1:154620-173832 GCA_018155075.1 Cassiopea andromeda
AAAATACAAAATAGTTTTAAAATAATACATTGTTGGATATATCTCATAAAAATTCCATGGTAAATACTATGAGGAAAGTAAACCAACATTCATTTTGCATTCAAATGGGTGGCTAAAACATATTAAGAATGTAAGTGAACTATTTTCTTCTAAAACCATTCTCCTATCACAAAACTCCTATCAATTTTTTGCTTCAAATAGATCCATCAAACTCGCCAATTTTTTCAAAGAAAAGTGGAATTTCAAAATGGCAAGGAACAACGGTGTAGTCACAACAAAAATGATATATGAAAAGAAACAGTAATGGGAAGGACAACTATAATGAGTCCAACTTATTTCAATGTTTGTACTGTCAAAGTGGACATTCTATTGAAGATAATACCGTAAACAGTAGGCCGAACAATGAAGTAGCTTATTGTTATCTAATTCAAAGGTTGTCGAGAAAACTGAAACTGGGAGGCCGGAGAGGGGAGCAAGCGCCCCCGTCTTTTATTTGGGGGAGAAGGGGAGCAAAAGTGCCCTTTTTGAAATGAAACAGAATCCTTTTGAGACATTGATATTATATTACGGAGATCAAACAAGCTATATAAACAAGCAACATATGACTGAAAAAGAGAGCTATTTTTACAATTGTGTGAAATATAAGCCCTGCTAAGGATAGAACGAAAACGTCCCAAAAAGCTGCCTATGCTAGGCGGTGTCCCAAAAAGTTGCCTATGCTAGGCGGTGTCCCAGAGAAGTGCCATGCCATTCCATTCGGTGTCCTTCTACTTCTGTTGGCCCGCATGCCCCACTTTCGTTCCGGCATCCCTGAGTTGAAATACTGAAACAAGTAATCAGATTCAACAGCTTCCTTTTTTCACAAAGTAAATTCCTCTCTCAAGTTAGCAAGGCTGGTGCGGATTGGTGAGTAAAGCAAGATTACGAGAGGGCATTTAAATGAGTGAGGAAACAAATGAACAAGATTGAGTAACAGAGAATGACCTGAATGTAAGTCAATGAAGGTGAGACATTGAGAAATGCAGAATTAGTAATTAGATGAGTTAGTGAGATTGTGAGGGAATGAGGAAGGGAGTGGGCTCGATAGTAAGCGAGAATGAGTGAGTACCGAGAAGATAGTGAGAAGATAGTGAGAAGATAGTGAGAAGATAGTGAGAAGATAGTGAGAAGATGATGAGAAGATAGTTAGTGAGTGAGTGAGTGAGTGAGTGAGTGAGTGAGTGAGTGAGTGAGTGAGTGAGTGAGTGAGTGAGTGAGTGAGTGAGTGAGGGTAAGGTTGGGTGTCAGAGCAAATGACTAAGTGGACACAAGTGATAACTGTAAGTATGACGTAGAATGATTGAGTGCTGGATAGAATGATCGATTGATAGATTGATTGGTTGGATAGATTGATTGGATAGATTGATTGATTGGATAGATTGATTGAGTGATTATGAAATAGTAAATGAGAGTGAGTGACTAAGAAGTTCAATATGCACAAACTTAATAAAACACAAATGTCTTTAATTATCTTTCAAGTGGGCGATAATATGAATGGGATGAAGCAGGAGGCAATTCTCATAAACATGGTTCTACCACCTTAAAATCATGGTCCTACCACCTTATAACAAGTCAAGCTACAAGCATGAACAGATCTCAAATACAGTCTGCAAACTTGCTAAGTGCTCAATCAAGAAATTCATCCACATAAAAGATAAAGAATTATCTCGAAAAACTGAAATACACAAGGAACTAAAATGTTTGCAAATAATGATAATTGTGTTGAAATAAAATCAAGAGATATATTAATGATGAACAACATAACAAATTCTAAAATTTTATGCAAAACCAATGAATAATTAACTAATATATTTAAACAGATGGTTTTGAAATTCGTCTGAGAGTGCATAATACGAAAGAGAAAGATAACCTGTTTATCAGCAGCAAGGCAAACATGTCGGATTGGATCAACTGATGTGTTTGCGAACATTTGAATCGCTGGATCAACCATGCTTTCTGCAGATACAATCGAATCTATTGGAATCAAAGGCATCTCAACTCTTGATGACGTCACCTCAACTGGGCTCCCTTTGGGTGTATTGTTTCCGCTGCTTGTCATCTTTCGCTTTCCAGTTTCTTTCTTTTCCTTTTTTAACACTTCGTCTTGCACGGCTAAAAGCAGAACCAGCTTCAATCATAACTATCATTCAGATATCTATAAATATATATATATATATATATATATATATATATATATATATATATATATATATATATATATATATATATATATATATATATATGCATTCAAAGCCATTTAACGTTCATAGCAAATATACAAACATACAAACTTTACGGTGGTCACTGTAACGTTCTATGAAGCCGTACAAATTGGTAGAGAAACACGAGAAAAGACTAGGCTCTTACCATCTCAACATAACTGTAAACAACTCAAATTTCACACCTCTCAAGATTTCTCATTCACAGTGTGTGCCAAATTCTCATTCTCATCTGAACTGCTCTTTATCCTGCTCACGTGATATATCTATGCAAAGCTGGACTTTCAACATGTCTGTTTTCTGGTGCAAAGGATTTCAAAGCTCCTCTACCCTAGCTCATAACTCTAAACCGTCAACCCAACTGTTTAACTTCACATCCAATAGAAGCATAAAAAAGACTATAAATACTCCAGAACTGGAATGTTCATTCTACGATTAAGTCATCTTAACTTATCGGATGAATAACCAGCCATCAACCCACCAATGTAACATCAGGTAATCTACGTAATACACACACAACTGAAACCGCTTAGGACAAAGTTAAACATCTAATTATACAACTGAAAAATTCCACATCTATGTACCAGGAATCAATAATTATAGTCATTGACGTCCATTTTTCTAAGTAATGTCTTCAGAATAGGCTACTATTCAACAAAAATTATATGGCCTAAAAACATGCAATGGGCAGTTACATTATAACACAGGACCAGTCTCAAAATTTATCAAATTGTCAGATTGAATCAGCTAAAGATACCTAACCAAACCCGGGAGATGATTTGATACCCAAGAGGACAGCTTACTTCCATAGAATCTTTTATGCAAATAAGGAATAATTATATAACATAAATAATAAAGTTTTGCAGCCAAAATAAAGATTAAAAAATACAAATAATATTGGAATTCACTTCTTCTATTTAACCGTCAAACACTACGTCCAACATGAG
This sequence comes from Cassiopea andromeda, assembly GCA_018155075.1. NCBI lineage: Eukaryota > Metazoa > Cnidaria > Scyphozoa > Rhizostomeae > Cassiopeidae > Cassiopea > Cassiopea andromeda. The sequence goes on from WIPJ01067651.1 coordinate 157,826, forward strand.
CAAACAACTTTTAATCTTCAATTCTGTGAGAAAATAATCCTCTTAGGCATAAAATGGTCCGTTTTAACAGTCTCATATCATCGAAGAACATTTCTAAACAAATACTTTTCAATTCCATGTTTGCATATCATTTGAAAGGCAGTTCATCACCAAAAGTAGCAAACGCCGTCTCCCATCAATAAACAAACTCCAATAAGAATGACAAATACACGTAGAGAGAGTGACTGCTCCTTATCAACATGAAATAGATTGACACGCAAAATATCATGCCCTCGATTGTTAAACAAGCTTTGTAGATTAAAAATGACTTACATCATGCTGTGTCTAAACCTCGCATTCAGTACAATAATCCCTCGCTTTCACTATCAAAGATTACGTAACATACAAAGTAATCTCGTAGGGTTACGGACTTGGCCTAAGTGAAGTTTAAACGAGTTGAGAAAGAGGATTGGGCTCTCTCTTAGTAATAAAGAATAAATGTAATATAAACAAATGATGCAGATAAAACAAAAGATAAAAGAAATAAACGGATAAAGCGAAAAAAGTTATGATACATCATTGTCGTTTCCAACAAAAAGCCATTTACAAAACAAACGTGAATGCTTGGCAGCAAAAGAGATTTGAATTGAAACAAAGCGGCCAGGGGTTCAGAGTCTACGTTCCATACATGCTTCGGGGAGAATGTCGGTGTTTGGGAAGAGAGGTTTTGGGGGAACCTAAGATTCTGAATAAGCACTATTTGTTCAGTCAAATACAGATTATAACTTGCAATCCCCGAAAATAAACATTTCACTATATGAACTTATCATTATAAAAGTGAAGTGAAAAGACAATAGCATTAAGAAAAGGAAAGGCAGCAGACGATTCGAACAACAAAACGCTGTGACATAATGAAGCAAGCTGCAAAACAATTTGCAAGGATTCAAGATGAAAGCATAGATGATTGATAAAATTAATAAAAGATTTGTTAGTAAAATTGTTAATGCATGTGTTTATCAACTCATTAAGGACAGAAAACCACGATGACGTTCGAGATTATCATTGATCCAATTAAACTACGCCGAAAGTCAGAGATTTCTATTGCAAGTTACAACCGAAATCCAATCCATTACAAAAGGCAAGGCAGTTGGCTAAAGCACCAAAATGAAACTACCCATACACCTGTCTTATCATCTCAGGGTCTCTAACTCTTATTCAGCCCACAATCTAACGTGCTTTCTTTTACTTTACACGGCTTTCGTTCAATATCTTATTTCACTATAATAAAACAATATGTCTGGACTAAATCAACCTTTCTATGATACGGTTGCACAGAGTAGCAAGTAAATTTGTCAAGGTATTCCTGCAGACACACCTGCAACTTCGCCGAGCAAAAACTGATAAAAGACTTCTTATCATATTCAGTAATGCTTTTGTGTACCGCATTTGAATGAAGAAATTCTTTGCAATTAGCAAATCAAATCACGATCACAAGAGCCGATACAAAACACGCTTAATGTTGTTTTTGGGCTCTTCCTACGGTGATCAAGGTTTTGTCATAGCATACCATATCAACAACATGTGTACTGGATACCAATCTCGTGTCAATTCAATTCAACAAAGGGTCATAACAAATGTGCAAAAACCAATTCGTAATATCTTATTCCAAAATATACACGTTTTGTAAATCGTCGTTCTCACCTTGTTAAACAATGATATTACGCCGGCAGCGCTGCCCATTCTTCCGACAGAAAAAGGCAGTTAAAAGAGCACAATTTACAGAATTCCCTAATTCCCCCACTTTCATCACATTTCCTGGTTTTTCCTTGATTTCCATTACAGAAATATAATCCCCTGGGGAATTTCTGGCTTCCTTGTTTCCCCTGATGGCTTGTCGCCATGTTTTGGTGACAGTACCATTTAGAATGTGCACCAATACTTTTGACTCAATGTTGTCGAAAATAATGACTGAAAAACTTCTGATCTTTGTAAATAACATCTCAAATATTTACAAATTTTAAGGTAAACTATGCATAGCATAACTAGGAGAGTTTGAGATATATGGCATAGGAGGTTGATCGGAAATTTTAAGAAACTTTTACCTACGTACAAAAATGGTGGCAATATTAAAGGAGCAACTAATACACTAAAGCCATAAAAATTATGTTCTCAGCAAAACATTAAACATGAAACTCCAGCATCAAAAGGAATTTTAAGCATCATTCGTAAACCATCTCTAAATCATTGTAAGCAACTTCTCCATGCACACAGTCCACAATCAACAAGACTGTTTCAAATATAAGATACACATTTTCAGTTTTCAGTCTAACACAAACTGAGGCTTTGAGCCTCGTTCTCACCGCATAATCGAACTCCCAGGTTGTAAAAGTATGATTTTAAATTAGAAACTATCCACGTTTTTAACCCGATAGCTAAAAAGTCCCATTACTTGAGCACTAATAGGAAGAAAAACTGAAGAGAAAATACTTCAAATTACCTTCAGGCTTCATTCCAACTTCAATGCATTTTTGAAATCTACAATATTGACAGCGATTTCTTGTTTTTCGATCAATATCACAAAGTTGATTTCCAAGGCACTGATACTTTCTATTGTTTCTGACTGACCTTTTAAAAAATCCTTTACATCCTTCACATGCAATGACTCCATAATGTTTCACATACGCCTTGTCAGCGCAAACTGAACATGGCAACGCCTGTCTTTCGCTTCCAACTGAACTCGGGCTCGAATTTGAAGGGAAGAAAGTTAGACTGGATGAACTACCTGGAGTACTTCCACCAGTCGTTGACAATGGACTGTATGAGTCAATACTTTCTAACGGAGGCGCATCTGGCACACAGCTATCGACCATATTCAATGAACCTGTAAGAAAAGCAAATATTATCAATCGAAAGTTATAGATATGTGAAAGAGTTAATTAAGAAGTTTAACATGCACGAAAATAAATAATAGAAAAGCATATAATCAGCTTTCAAAAGGAAACAAAATGATGTTGAAGTTGACGCATGACCAATTGCCTGGTTGGGAAAAATGATGGCAACAACAACAGTCTCAAGGTAATCACGAATGTGAGCAGCCCCCTTGCGATTATAAAGGGAAAAGCGAATAACAATGGATTTGATGGATATCATTGTATGACACGGGGGTCAGTCCGATTCAACCTGTCGACGTGAAGCTCATCATAATTAAAAAACAATACTGTAATCTAAGGGTGCTTAACTGAAATCTCAGATTCATCTAGGATGCTAGATTCATTTGGATTTACCAAATCTTCAAAAAGGCAATAGAAACGACCATGTCAACAACGAAAACCTCTCTGAGCAAGTTCTCGCTTCAGGAATCACTTTTTGTTTCTACGTGAAATTTTACAGATTAACCATATCACGTGAAAAGATATAACCACCAATTGTTCCCAAGATTTACGTTTCGTTTGTGTTTCAAACACTCTCAGATGGAACCCTGGAAGAATTAAAGGCATACTTTTGTCCTGTTTACAAAGTTCATCTGCAGATGTTTTTGCTGCTGTTTAGTTTTGGGTCTGTTAGTATTTATTTGCCAACGCAGGTCGAAGTTTGAGTCAGCCATACAGCAGATGTGGGGGGCTTAGCCCTACCTCTAAACTCGCTAATGTTTTTGGGAATAAAGACATAGAAGAATCCTTATCTGTTGTACAAGGCTATTTTCAGATCGAAAAAGCTTTCGAGATATTGCTAATTCACGATATAGGGTACTAAAAGTACATTGTCTAATGGGCGACATTATCTTATATAGCTAGGTGGACTAAATCCAAAGTTCCTTATGAAGATATGCGCAAGAAAAGAACCCCTTCGCTATTAAAAGAGCTCCCCTAGCTATCAATTAACTTCTACACCACTATATAACATCAAGTCTTTTGTGGGTTCATTGCTCTAAAACTTAATAAGTATGTAGGGTGAATTTGCAACTTATAATAATCATCATAACTATGTTGGCAACATCATATTTCCGAAGGTTCGATCTGCGAACTACGAAATAAACACGAAAGATTCGCGCATTTACGAGTGTATTAATAATCCCAACTAAAAATATTACACTCTCTTTCGCAACATTGCATTTCATATGTTCGTACATTAATTAATTCATTACTACTTCTAATTCATTATCGATACAACAAATGTAGACTAAATGCAAAGAAAGAAGGAAAATCACTCACTATAAAGTGTAGCTAAGTTGTCACTATAGAGACACTGTTGTTTTGTATCGCTATTCATCACAACAAGATTCTGAAAGTCGTGGCAAAAGTCCATTAAATCAAACAAAAAGATTTCTGCAACGGCATCTACAGACAACGAAGTAACGGTTTGAACGTAAAATGGAACTGCCCCTTCGCTTGAGATTGAGAATTTAACCAGTGCTTTGCTAGTTGTGTGATGTTTGCGTAAAAACCGGGGGGTTAGACCATGACAAGGCAGACGGCTTCAAGGGTAGCTAAATAGCCGATTTGTTAGCGCGATTGTTCGGTGTCCAAATTCAATCGGCTTTACGTCTCGTCAAATGTGAATTCCAGCATTACCGGTTGCTAAAGGAAATCCTTTGAGACCACGTTAGGTATATTTTAATTCAATTTGACCAAATTTAGATTCCTACTTGAGAGAACCCTTTCTTATCAAGAAACCAAGATAGAAAGCAATACCTTTTGCGTGGCAATCGTACTGCTGATCTACACCACGTTCAAAGCCGAATCTGATGACCAAATATAAACGTTAAACTTCTATTTGTAGTTAAAGATATTGCAATCATGAAATTATGAAGGGGGATGTTGTAATGGGTGATAAGAGAGCACACTATTATAACTCAAAATAAATGAATAATCAACGTTTGAAATTATCAGATGCAATCTTTGCAATGGAAGCATGTAACTTTACATGAATAAAAACATCTGTAAATGACAAGCGAATGTGGAATGGGAATATATAATGCCTACAGAATTTAAATATTTAAACAAACAAGTTTAGCTAAATCTTGAAATATTATTGAAATTGTGAAATAAAACACTATTCACTTGCAGCGATACCGTTCTGAAACTGTAATAAACGCCCAATTTTGCATTTATAAATATAACTCGCTTGTCACTGCTGTGTACTGTGAGTAGTAAAAAAGGACAAAGCCAACATAGATTTGTAGCATTTTTCTGTTGATGGGAGCGAAACTTTCTCTCAGCCTTTGGCCAATGCATATTAAGAACTTATCCCACCTTGCATGTGTTTGATAAAGGGAGGGCTGAGCCCCCCCAAAAGCTTTCATAATATCAACAACCTAATATTCATAATAGCCGAACCACCCGAGTCACACTCCACCGCACCACTGCTCAGTTGCCATGCATGTTCTGCCTAGACTGATCTTGTAAGAAATTAGAATCTTATGATACATTCAAACAACCAAATATTAAATTTGAATGAAAAAGGCTTTACAACAGAACATATTTTAATTATTCAATAACTATTCAGCATCCTAAATTAAAATTTGAGCAAAATTTTGGTCACAACGACAGGCTTCACATCTTTGGCTCTACATTTGAAATAAATTCTTTACAAATAATGTTCAACACTGGCATCACACCAGTATCTTCAAAAAGCATTAGAATTAGGAAATCTCTTCAAGACTAACAAATCTTATTCTTGCTTCACGTCTTTTTTATTTTCTTTTGTATTTTCTAATTGGGAATTATAGAAAAGAAAATCTTCAAAAAGCGACACAATGATGGAGAAGCTTAAAGAACCAAAATGCAATTGAATATTTCTCTTCAAAGGGAATTGCCATGGCGATAAATGGATCTTGTTTTACTAAATAAAAGTAAACCCTTTGCTTATTTTAAATCCTACATACTTTCAAGTCTAAGAAATATGAACTAAAAGAGATATTTGCAAACAAGTGCATGTCGGTGATTTACAGATAACAATAAAACAATTACATTATGGATCACTGCATCTAAGAACACTATCATTTCTTGTGATATTTATTAAATTGAGGATTTTAAGAAAGAAAGGAAACTGGGAATTGTACATTGATAAACATTCAATTCAACCAATTTCAAGCGTAGAACAACATTATCAACTATTCAATGCTATTCAATATCAAACGAGAAAATCTGACCTCAGTAATTTCATGAAAAGCAGAAATGACTCCTGCAGTACAAATGGAATTTATTAATAAATTTGAAAGGTTACTCATTGTAGGGAAACATTAAGTAATTCTGTATAATGGTGGAGGGTGTGAGATGAAACCCCGGTGAAAATCGTTACTTCTGATCACATGATGTCATGATAGAGTGTAAAATGGAAAATTTAAAAAAAACTGGTTAGATGTCGTTGTCGAGCCCAGAGTAGAAAACAAAGATGTGCACACTTAGATATCATAACTATTCTTTTCTTGATCTTTCATTCTTTAGTAACTTGCTACTTTTCTCGGCCATGGTTCGGCGAGGTGACTTTACGTCCCTGCCATTGAACCTGAAACTCCCTCCCTTTCTCTCTCTAAATCACCCACTTTTATACCTCTGTCACAACAATAGGCTTATTACACAATCGTAACTAATTAAAGATGCTTAATTGAGCTTGCACTAATTACAAACATTGATGTCCTTTGACAAAAGCAATGACTTGGTGCTTTTATGCCATACGATGAATAATGATCAATTTACATATGCGTCTAGATTACCTGCTAACTACTGTGATTCTTTTGGCTAATTACTCCTGGAGCCTCCGACGTAACTAATAAACAATACAAAACAATAGGCACTCCTCAACGTACCTCTAGAGATGAGAGTCCTAATACAACACCAACATGCTACGTCCTAATGTAAAGATATAAGTACTTTTTCAAGCTACTAATACCTGGCCTAATCGTCCGACGATAGCTAAATCTAAATACAATTACAAATACCATATACGTAAATCTAAACCTCGAAATAGCAGTATGACACATGATATCTATTTTACTAGTTGACGTTGCTATGACAATGACAGATACTTCCATACACCTTCACATGTGATTCTCCTACACTTTCAAATTACCAGTATTACAAGAGCATCGTCATTGGACAGAGAGGCGGTAAAGGACAAAAGGGAGTCGTGTTTATTCAAACAGCTTGGACAGATGCACGAGCAATCAAATCATACCAATTGCATACAATGTAATACGGATGTATTGATCATGACGCGACATGTGGTTGGCGCGAATATCGTACCTAAATTAAACACAAACGAACTTTCGATCTTGAAACTGGGCCCATTCAAAATCTTTTCAATAAATGTCCATAATTCCAATTGAAAATACGTTAATACCATAAAATCCGAATAATCCATATATAAAAGTACAGACGACGGCCCCCTAATGAAACACCGTCGTCTCTTCCATTAAACCATTCCTCCATATCTGCTAAACCATCCTCCATATCTGAATTCAACAATTGGCGCTTACTCTATCTAATGCAACAAAAGAGGGCCGCTGTTAACTAAGTTTATGTTACTGCGAGGCAGCTGACGATAAATGGATGTGTAAAAGTAAGACAAGACAGCAAGCACCTCCAAATAGATTGACTTAATGCATAAATAACTCAAACGAAAAGGCTGAAATCTGGAAAATGAATGCATGGGAAAATAGTATACTTTTTCAAACATTCCAAGTCATGCTTTGATGTCATGCTTTGATGTCCTGCTTTGAAGTCATACTTTGAAGCATACGTCCAATAAAACAGGGCAAGGAACAGGAGGGCCAAAACTTCCATGGGTCCTCATGGTGGAGAACAAATATTAAAATGAAACAATAAATGAAAATGAAAAGTTATTCACGACATGTAAACTAAGGTAAGCCCCCACAATCAGGAGCTCCCTTACTTTCAACGAAAATATGATCACTGAAAGGCAATTTCAATTCTTTGGAAAACGTAGCCTGATAATAAATTGAAGAAGTTTCAATTCATTGAAAAGAGAAGTTGTGAATTAAAGTAAGATATTATCAAATTAAATTCTTGATTTTCCAAGAAAAGCCAAAGTTACAACTCAAGACACTAGCAAGATAGACTTCTACATTAGTGGGGAATCATATGTAATTCAAAAATGTGGAACCAGCCCCGCTATGACAACGATCCTCAGCAAGGTGTTCTAGCTGTCAAGATGTCGGGGAAATGAAGACAGAAGGTGGGAGCAGGAGATCTGACTAGGAGAAAATAGCCAAGAGACGAAATCTGGAGTCAAGATTCTGAGTCAAGAACAGAAGACGAGAAGAGAAGATAAGAAAAGAGAACAAGACTAGGAGAAAGTCAAAATAAAAAACGAGAAGACGATAAAAGATTTAGCTATGATACTGAACAAAACTGACAAAATTTTCCAGGCTGGACAGACATGAAAACAACAAATAATGCCAAGAGACATCTTCAAATAACTGAAACTTCACATTCCCCAAACTCTTCCCTTATACAGCAAAAGAACGTCAAATCCTTAATCTTTTGAAATTCAAACTATTTGGTAAGAAATGTATGTCCCTTGAGCTTCCACGAACTTGCAGCAAGATGCAACACAGAGCATATTAACCTTAATGTATAAATGACAGAAATATGTATAACTATGTTTACTCACCGCTTTCCATAAGGCCAAAAGATGGTTCAAAAAATAAAGACGCTGTTGGTGCAAGTAGATTATCAGAAATGTTCCAATCTGAATCATCAAACATTGCCTCCATATTGATAACTTGCTCAAAATTGCAAGAAAATTCGAAATCTTGAAACATAATTGGCAGCCGTTCAACTCAAAAGACTCGTGAGAATTTAACAGCAGAGGTATATAGAATAAAGAATAAAAAGGAAAGCTGAAAAAATGCAAAAGAAAGGTGAAGCAAATCTTAAGTTAAAAGAAATTATATTGTAAAGAAAGCTTAGAAAAAAAGCTTAACTGAGCCTGCAAATCAACAACAGCGATAGCTTACATTCTAAGATAAATGTATGTATATTAATTAATATATATATGAAAGAACAGGAAAAAGACCCAGTTGGGAATCGTGACCCCTAGATGGAAATGTAAACAGAATAATCTGACATGCACCAAGAATGGACTTATTCACAGAAAATGATACAGAAAAGAAAACAAAAAGAGCATAGCAATGTAAGGAAAGGTCATCTATGTCACTGAAGCAGTGGCTAAACTACATACGAGAAGCTAGCAAAGATAAACACGAACGTTGTCAGCCACCGTCACCAAGGGAAAATCATGTAAGAAAATTTACTCAATCAAACGGTGATGTAAAGTTGTGGTTTGCTAGTTAGATGAGCTTCACTGTGAAATATCATGGATGACTCTAGGCACATCAAAGTGGGCAAAACATTATAGCATGTCAAAGGTGCATTTTTCATACATCCCATTGTTAGAACAATGAATTTGTCGTTGCAAAAACGTAAGAACTGCAAAGATACTACCAAGCCACGGTACATTGAACCTCAAAGCACAAAATTTGTACTTGATGACCTTTAACCAATGCTATATGACACAAATAATATAAAAGGAAAAATAACAAGACGGGTGGAAACTTAGTTGCTTGCGCATATAGCATGTTAAAACTAAATAAAAGTAAAATATGCACATCTGATTGTGCTAGGTAGTGCCTCTTGTTTGAAATTCGACCATCTCAACAATACCTAGAACTTCATGTAACTCCATTCAACTGCTACTCTAAATTGTACACTCATGTAAGCTCAGAAAACTTACAATTGGTTTTTCGCACAGTCAAGAAGTGAATACTGAGGTCTGTGACTAGTTCAAGCTCATTTGCCCAGAATGGAGACTTTCTTAACTTTTACTATCGTTACTTTTTTAACAATAATAAAAATAATGATAAGGGACATATAAAATAACTCAAGGGTAAAATAATAAGAAAAAGAATTAAATGTTCAGAAGTCCTGGGTTGTTCCATGGTTTATTTCTTTGGCAGAATATGAAGTATGAGGACCTATGAAGACCATCAACATTGATATTAGGTCCTCATACTTCATATTCTGCCAAAGAAATAAACCATGGAGCAACCCAGAACTTCTGAACATTTAATTCCTTTTCTTATTATTTTACTTTGAAGTTATGTTGTATGTCTATTATCATTATTATTTTGGTTACTTTTCATGTATAGTACAAACTAGACTATGGTACACTACCGTTATATGAGAGGTGTATTATTGTATGTAATAAATATGTTAATATGAAAGTTTAAAGAAGAAATAAGGAGTTTTGATCTGCGATGCATTGTGCTAATTTATATTACAGAGATTTTAAGAAACTGAATTTACACGTGACATTATGATTATTCCTTCGAGATACTTTAGCATAGCAAATTACATTTTGTACACAAGCAATTGAAGTCTCAAATGGTCTCAAAATCTAGTGTAGAGCTCTTCTAGTCTTTTGACCAGTCGAGTACTACCTACACCTACATATAAATAACCTTATACAAAACAGTTTAGCTACAGTAACTTCCAGATAGCATAGGCGTCAAATCTTGGTTGGCTAACAAAGGCATCACCATCGAAGGATTCCTGCCAATAATGTTCCGAGAACATCTTCGATGGTGATTCCTTTGTTAGCCAATCAAGATTTGACGCCTTTGCTCTTCCAGATACATCTCTGAAGTAAACGCCAAAAACACTAAAATACCCTTCAACATAAAGCCAACTTAGAACTCGCTGCGGTGCATTGGTCTGTCTTGAACGGGTTATGGCAAAACAAGTTATATTAGAAAAGAAGATAACCAGGCACCCCGCATTGAGGAAACCACAGATTCACTGAATTACAAATTCCATTGTGCTTGTATCACATTCGAAGGCCTAAAACGGGTGCTAAAAGCAGATAAACATTGGGATCCAATTTTATAACGAAGCACAATCGACCATCCTATGGTCACAAATCGTTATATCATTCTAAAAAGTGATTTTGATGAAGCTTATTGTCACAATTATCATCATCATATTTTAGGTCAATGTATGATAAATTTATGCTTCTGACGAAACTTTGTCAATTGCAAACCAGCCATGTTGAAAGGCAACCCTCCTGAAACATTGAAAATGAACTGAAATGAAATGCCCATAGTGTGCGGAGCAGCACTAGCGTATGGGCGCTGTGATGGTGAATATGATAAACCGAATCTCATTCCACAAAATATGATGACCCTATTTGAACATAAATCAAATATTCACCCAGTTGATGGTTCTGCTCAAGTTCACCCCATACAAACAATTGATTTCTATCATTTCCTAAACGTATCACAAAAATATGATTTGTGTTTATAATTTAATTCATTATGACCTAAATTAATCTAGGAATTCAATGACCGAATACTTTCTATATTTTGATTACATTACTAATAAGACAATACAGATTTGAAAACTTTAAAAATAAATTCTCCCTCCATCACTAGTTTTTCTTTCTCTACCTGCCTGCAGAAGGCTCGATGCTCTAAAGAAGAAAATGCTTGAGTTTGTCTGTATTTGTATGCTTCTAATAACATCGATTCCACTTCAATAAGAACGCTGGTCACTTTGAATTCAATTCAGTGCTTGGTCGCTTATAATTCTATTCAATGTTTCTCCAGCAGCAATTCATAGCGTTGATTTACTGTTTGTTTGTTTGTTTGTTGTATCTTTTAATTCAACTAAACGATCAAATGAAATCCCATACGTGAATAAAAAGGATTCTGGGTAATTTCAGTTTTCTGTTAACTTGAAAGAAGTAACAAATAAAATATAGAAATCCAAAACATCTCCACTGCAAAAATTATGCTGTCTGAAAAAGGACAACAATAAACGCGTCTATCATTTGTGAGTCCTCGTCATCCTAAGATAGGGGTCTGGATCCTATAGTTCGCGAGCTATGTGGCTCTTTTAGTGGTTATATCTAGCCTTGTTTCGTAGGACGATGACCAGGGACGTCACTTCAATGAAATTTTGGGGGATGACAGAAGCTGCCTTGCGAAAATTTTTTTGTCTGTGACCTTTCTTTTTTTATTAACAGTAGTTGACCAATGGTCCTAGGTCCAGTAAATTGCCCTGCAGAAGAAACACATTTTACTGCCGTTTTTGCCCTGCTAAATAGCAAATCTTCAATGTTGGGGGATTGCTCACCCCCATTAAGTTTCATCCCTCACGATGACCAATGCCAATGACCAGAAATGGCGTCCTATTCGAGGGGGCTTGTGTGCAAAATTGATTTTTACAGTAATCCAACGAAACATAGGGATGTATAAATATAATCAACAGAGTTTAATTGAATGGAAATTGCTGGCTACTATATGCTAGTAAATGCAGAAGTCGCACAATATTTCAGGGGGCAATTACCGTCTGCTTTCTACTCCATAATACGGGGTGCATACAGGATTGCTTGCAAATCTTACAATCAAAGGAACCTGCTCCAAAGACGCCGATAGGCCTCTCTCTATCCATTTAACTACGCAATTGGAAAGAATTCAAGAGAACCATGAAGAGAGCCTTTGTATAATTTTATCATGTGTGGATTAAGCAAATATTGCGTGTCATGGCAGACGCCGTTAAATCCAATCGCTATGCAAAAGAGGAATGAGCACTAACACTTGACCAACTATTTACTGGAAGATCCACAAGACACAAAATTAACATTTAACGATACTATTTGCCCAGACTGGATGCGGTGAGACAGTTTATCCAAGCTGATCTTACTATTGAAATTGAAGCCAAATTATGCCATGCGACACCAAACAAGTCAGCCTTTATGAAATACCTTGGCTCTCTTCGTCTCCGAAACGTCGAAACTGCACATATGTAAATTAGCAATGCCGACCTATGCAAGTATGCAAAGGGTTGGGGGTTCCAGATACAAAGCACTCCGATAATCTCTACCTAGCCCATAAAACAGAGAGCCTACTCCTCAGCGGATAAAGAGCATGCTCAATATTTCGCTTGAACTGATTTGTGGCCGAAGTAGCGGATTCCTCTATGGGATTCCTTCATCATTTTGATGACTACTTATCACCAGACACCGTAGTTTCAACATTTAACGTCTTTTCATTTAACATGCAGTAGCAATGGAGCCAGCAGCAATGCAACAACGATTGATGCTTGCGGAGCACAAAATTGAAAATTGCATTAATTATACAATATTCGGAAACTGGCTAAATTGATAACAAGGAGATGCTGCATAGAATGAAAAGAGAATGAAAATATGCACAACATAATAGAAAAGACAGGTAACAAACAAGAATAGAAGAAACCAATGAAAAGAAATGTGAAGTAGAAGATCAAAAGATTGTATCAATCAAGGCGAATAGAAAAGGGTTGGTACATGTAAAATCGTCGGTAACTCTTGCCTACTTCGAGGAACCTTTTTGCCCCAATAAAACTGCCAAATAAAAGTATCAAATGTGCCAGGCCTTCATGGCGAAAAAAACAAAATTAAAGAAATCAATTTTCACTACTTCAAAGGAACAGCCAACCCAAGCAACAAGAACCTAGAGATGTATTTTCAACCCCTACCGGATACAGGCAAGTCTGCAGCTCACTGTTCTCAGAAACAAGCAAGAAATTTCACTTGCACCCGGAAGAATATTATCAAGATTGTTTGGACATAAAAATGAAGGAAGTTTGGTTGGTCTTCAGCACAGAATAGAAAATTCCATAAGAAAGCCTAAAACTGCCCACGTCATAAGAAGAGAACTTCAATAAAAAGATATCAATGAAAATCTTAAATAGTTGCATATCATTAAATCTTGCAAGGCTGGTTTGCAAAAAACGATCAACACTAATTAAATTATTGTCTCTATAATAACATTGAAAATGCTGGGTCAAAATCATTATTGAGATACTTGATTTGACTTATCCTAACACTTTACCGAATAAAGATCAGCAAGGATGTATGAGAATCAGATTTCTCGACTTACAAGAAGACATGGCTGTGATTAGTAATGAACATGTTAGATAGGTATACCTTGCAAAAAACCAAAGTTACTGAATGCAATGTTGTTGTTCATGACGTCTTCTGAGCGAAACCAGCTACTTGAAGTATTGCAATACAAATGGTTAACTAGCGAACGTGAATGTGTTTCTGAATATTCAATTGCAGCTTTCTATATATGGAAGGTCCGTTGAAAAGACAGTTTGACACGAGAAACGTCTTCAGTGAAGCCAGATCAACGGTAGATAACATTGCTTATGCGACTTACTGACAATACATCAAGAAAGATTCCTGAACAGATAATCCTTTTGTCTCAATTATGATCATTATTACTCTGTAAATTAAATTCGTCAGGATTAAAGGAGATATGCACGAGTCATCTAAATCAAAAGAGTACGCATACTACAACAATAAACGACTTATGTCAAGGAAATAACAGAATTAATACACGGTCGTATAATCTACGCCGTACAGTTCCTAAAACTATTTGATCGAATTCGATACGACTTCGCTGATTTAAGACTTTTGCAAACAGGCATTAATTCATCAGTTGCTTTCAGTGAATCGAGTCCTATCAACTATCACTTTCCATGTAAATACAGCCAAAACTGACACCACATCAATCAGTGCCATCTTTCTACGTAGCAAATCATTGCGAGGGCGCAACAATATATCGCCTTTCTGCGCTTTGTTGTGATCGTCGTTTTCCTTCATGCTGTAAAAACAAGAATTTCTCCCGACTTTTCATCAAAAGCACTTCATATTCTCAGATTCTCTCCGCAAAATTAAGCCTGCTACATGTACTATACATTGACTACAAAAACATTTCATTGCTGAAGCACAGGAACATAAACGTAATTTTCTCGTGCCTGCTTTTGCTTCACAACAACAACAACGCCATAACAAATAGCTGCATACAATTAATTTCCCCTAGTTTTTCCATGACATCAGGAACTTCAAAGAGAAATTCCTTGACTTCCAGGTTTCCCTGACCGTTCTAAATTTCCCTTCTTTCACGATTTCCAGATCCAACCTGAACCCTGGCATAATAAGCCAACTCTGGTGATAAATTACTACCTGTAATAAAATAGGCCACGAAAGGAACGTCGACCCAGGAAATATAGACTCTAGCCAAAACTACCACAGCATTGCTATAAACGCCAAGCAGCTTCATATAACTTTTACAGCGCAGCACGAACCTTCGTCTGCTACCATTTAACTAACTTCAATAATATATACTGTGAATATGACAGTGTATGGGCGCCATGGTAAATATGTGGATTGTTCATGCCGATTAGCTGTAGACCATTTGATATATTGTACCTACATATCACCATGTTTCAAGGGGACCTTAACTACGTACTAGCTTGATGAAAATGTACAGTGGATTGTGGGATGCCATGGCCAACATTGCAGGGGAAGAATGGCGAAAGGTAGAAATTCCAAAATTTATTTGAAAGAGGAAACCCAGTAAGTGAAATAAGATAAATAATCAATGAGCAAAACAACTTTCTTTAATGAAAAGACTTAACGCAAATGAAGCGATGAAAATCAGTATTCATCATTTCTATCACAAACGAATCTCCACGATGGTAATTGTGCTGATAATTATGGTGACGTCAACAATGATTGACAGTGGTAGTGATACAGATGATCATAGTGATTAAGATAATGATGATAATAATCATGAGCACTACTATTATGGTGATCAATACATTTTCATAATGAGCATGATGATGATGATTGATAGGATGATGATTGATAGGATGAGGATGATTGATTATGATGATGATGATGATGATGCTGTTAGGCCATGGTTGGAGACCTCCTCGTGGACACAGACAGACAACTTCAAACAGTGGCAAACTGTCCAATCAGGCGCAAACAATTTGCCAAAATTAGTTAGAAACCCTATTCATGTTATCAGGCCTTTTATTGTTTTCTCGATAAATACTAAGCTTTGCTTTTGCTGTAAAGTGACAGATGATTTTTTTCATACTTGAACAGCACAAACATACTCCATTATGAGTTCTTCCTAGGAAACGCGGGGGGGGAGGGGGGAGGTAAAGCAA
>WIPJ01067651.1:180935-192422 GCA_018155075.1 Cassiopea andromeda
TTATGGCTAGAGCAATCCTAGCAATGCTGAACAGGTACAGGGAAATGATTGCCATGAAGTTGATAGTAATTCATGTGCAGACATTCAGGCAGATGTTAATTTACTGTGGTGAACTGTGATAGGCAATTCACTGACTCCAGGATTAGCTCTATGCCCCAGCAGACATGCAATTGGAGAAGAGGAAGTAAAAGGACTACAATCAAAATAATTGCCACAACCTTCCTAAAAATTATTCCTTGCACATTCCAGAAACAGCATACTCCAGATAATCTAGCATCAAAAAATCCATATTTTTGAATAATCTGGACACTTTCCATACTCCCAAAATTGAACACAGCAAGTTATATTGGTTATTCCAGATTTTTTGAGAGATGACTCTGCTTTATCTGGATTTTATGTCAAATATTGATTTCCAAAATGCTCAAAATTATCTATTTATCAAAAGAATATCACAAAAAAATCCCTCTCCTGAGAGGAAAGAGACAGAAATGAATAGAAAGAATCTAATGGATTTTTCATAACTATTTCATCATCTGGCAGTATATTTTGTGGGAACTGTTAACTGAAGTGTTTCACTAAATTTATACTTTCCTTGCTTCAACTCAATTTATAACAATTAGTTAAATTATTATGAAAATATTACTGGAATTCATAGTAAATGTGTTTATATGTTTAGTTTGAAGCTGTACTTAGATTATTTCAACCCTTACATCATTCTATGCTTCAAAAGCTGATCCTTATGTTTATCCAGATTTCTCTCTTACTCCTGATCAATCTGGAATATCCAGAGTATATTGTGTTTGAAGTTTTTCATTATTTCAGTTTTAATACATAGTTTAGGAAATTTTGCTGCTTATTCAACAAATATCTGCTTAATACACAACTTACTGTTGCTGCCAGTATGCTCTATGAGTTGGTCTGGGAATACAATGCATGTTCACAATAAGAAATAGTCAGCAAATAGTCAAGTAGGATTTCACAGCATGCCTATGATTAAATTCATAAAATGAATTTATATTAGTACGACACATATATGAATTGCATCATAATACCATCATTATCATGCCCAAGCCATTACTATATTTGCAATCATGATCAAATCATAATGCAAATAGTGGCTATGATACTAAGGCTAACAATCACTAGACAAATCATGTTGCATCACTATTGTCTCTGCAAACATTTCATCATAATCATAACATCACACTGTCATCGTCTCTATCATGAAAATCAGTTCCAGCATTCTTAGAAGTTAATTAATTACAAGTAAAATAAAGAAAACTAATCAGAAAGAATTTCAATAGACTGAAACGAATAAAATCCTCACAAAAACAGAGTTTGATCCTGGATCATATGACTTAGAATGAAACTCAACTATCAGGTGTCGAGCAAAACCAAAATCAGCTTTGTTTATTCTAATATTAAGATAGTAAAGCCCTGGTTTATCTTTGAGGTAAAAAGAAATACGATCCGATGCTTGGCAAGTAAACGATGGCGCTGCGCTATATAATTGTAGTGCCAAGAGGTATTACTACAATACTGTAAAATGAATGAATGATGTCCATATAGATGCTACATTGGCAAGGTTACGGCTTTACATGAGAGCAGTACTGCAAACTGTTTTCAAAACCGCAGTAATCCCGCACAACTTGCAATAGGTTTTGAAGTACAATTCACTCACGAAACAAACGTAAGGCAGGTGAAATTTATTGAACAAATGTGAATTTAAATAGATGCGGATGCACAAGTCAAGCAATTTGCAATAACCTATCGAAATAAAATTCCATTATCTGAGCTGTGAAACAAATGTGTAAATACTGC
The DNA here is from genome assembly GCA_018155075.1 of Cassiopea andromeda. Classification (NCBI taxonomy): domain Eukaryota; kingdom Metazoa; phylum Cnidaria; class Scyphozoa; order Rhizostomeae; family Cassiopeidae; genus Cassiopea; species Cassiopea andromeda. The sequence goes on from WIPJ01067651.1 coordinate 182,757, forward strand.
AGTAAAGATATCGTGATAAAAAAATACAACTCACTTCGGTCTTGGCATTGATAATCCATTCCTGGAACTTTTTCAGGTAAGTGCAGTTCGTCTCTATCAGTGGTTGAGTCACAATATCCAATTTCCATCTTCCACGCCTGAGCTCGTTTATTTACAACAGCTCCAGTAACTAAAACCTATTCAATTCCAGCTGTTGTGTGCTCTCTAACTTCTCGTCTGTGCACGGTTTGTCAATAAAAGACAAAACCATATGCAAAAATAGCGTGCTTTTCACGTACCCCTAGATCCAAAAAGGAATATGTAACGACTAATCATGCAGAAAACTTGGAAGCTACCTGCTTAATTCAACAAGATTTTTGAATGATAATCAATCCATAATATGTTGCTCTGTTTTAGGCCATTTAATGAATTCCCGCGAATTGCAATGCATGATGGTCATTAGAGTTACTAAGCGCAGCTCGCAAGGAAAACGAAAACCATCGAACTCTAGTCGCTCAAGCAGCGGGACAAGGTGTGGCAGATCTTTTTTAAGAATAATTTAGAACTGCACATAAAGTCCAATGATGCCGTGTTCTTTTGATTAGAGATGGAATTGAACTGCTTGCTTTAGTGAGAAGGAGTAGATAAATGCTACTACCCCTAACAAATTCATTAATGGTTGCTTTCCTCCTATTACACGTTATATCAAATACGAAATCAGTTTGAAAGCAACCCAGTGCTAGACAGCCTAATATTTAAGAAACGTTTAGAACTGCAAGAAAAGAGCTAAGATACTTTAGATACATAGTCCATTGAAATCGCTACCTGGTTCAACGTAAAACTGTACCAAAACAATGTGAATATGACATTGCCTTAGAAATTAACACGTACTGACGCATTTTGTTTGTTGTAGGACAAGTAGTTTGCTACATTCACGTTCTACGTACGCTTTCTTAGCAGTTTAACTTCGTGAGCGAAGAGGCACAGAAATTTCGCTGGTTTCGTGATAATCAAAATTAGTTGAAGGCAGAATTTTCCATATTTGACTTTCCAATTGTGCAGAAGTGCAGAAAAAAACAGGAATCTCTATTACACGCATTTTTTAAATAAGCAATTGCTTTATAAGCAAGGCAGTACTCGGCAATTCAAAAAGTTAAGCAATTTTAGTACTGGATTGAAGACTGCTAAGCATTTTGAAAAATTGTATTTTCAGTACTTAACAGGAAATGTGAACTGACACCAACTTATTAACAGGAATAACCTGTGCAAGCGTTATCTGCCCTCAATACTTGTTGACTTTCAATACTTACAAATTATCAAAACCGTTTTCAGTTTATATGGCCCTATATTTACCTTTTTCTAATCTATTTTCAAAAAACACGAACATAAAGTTAAGCAATTGCTAAGCAATTTTGAATACTCAAATTTGCCTTCCAGCTAAGCAATTTTTAGTACTGAGCTCGAGTTGAAATTGCTTATAAAAAAGAATGCGTGTAGTTCACTAACTTTAGAAACGTTTAAGAAATGTTTAACCTCACGCAGCGGAAACAGTATACAAAGTTAAGATAATGCCTCTTCTACTTTATTGCAACAACATTTTTATTGATATGTCACTAAATAAGAAACATCAATTTGAAAAATCCAAATGCGATGCTTAAAGATTATAAATGGAAAAGAGATAGTGTCAAACTGCCATGAATAAACCACATCAGACATAAAATGTGTGCAATTGAAGTTTTCAAATGTTTGAATGGAATTTCACCACCTGATCATAAAGAATACTTTCAACATTTGGATCACTGCAAAGGCACTCGTGGAAATGATCATAGGTTATTGCTTCCAAAAGTAAAATCTGAAGGAGGTAGAAAAGCGTTTGGATTTTTGGGTGCCAAGATTTTCAACAAACTTCCCAACACTATGAAGACCGAGTCATCAATAGTTAAAATTAAGACTGCCCGCAAAGATTTAACTTTGACTTCTAGCATCTAACTTTTCCTTTGAACTTAATACTGTTTAAATTTGTTAATTTGTACATAATTTGATGTTAGTTCTTTTAGGTAAACAGGTCCTTGATTGATAGCTGCAAATACACATTGCTGAACAAGCTAACCTGTATAAATATTGTTATATAATAATAATACTTATTATTAAACTTTTGGACCTAAAATGTGGCCAAAAATTAAGAAAATTTTAGTACTAGGCCTTGAACTAGATTTCTTATAAAAAACGTGTCGTTCATGCCTAAATCTACCATTTTTACTGCTTCTTACTTTCTTACATCCTTTGGTCACTGCATAATAAGCTTATGAGCTGCACGTGTTTTTCGTTTGAACTGCACAAATTTTTTAACCGTATATTTTGTGTGGAACTGCACATTAAAACAAGCCCTGAGGGGTGGCGTAGGGAATTTTCAGATCGGGGGGCTGATGGAGGGGGGACTGCTACTGCAGCTTCGAGAATAGAGCTTTTCATCATCCTACAGTGGGCTAGCTCCGACAGGGCCAGTGCGGGAACTATTCGCTTACTTACCATAAATTGTAGATTGAAACAACATCTTTTGGGCGGGCGCTTATTCAGACCTGGGCAGTTAAGAAAAGGAAAAATAGACACCTAAACATACATCATCTTTCTATGGAATAGATTGAAACATAAGGTTCCAATCACTCAATCAATATGTAGTCTCACTTACAAGTTGGATTAAGATTGTTCTTTGTCTTGAATATTTCTATCATAAGCAACTACAAATTGCGTTGATGAATCGTCATGGGTTGATTTATATTGCAATACTTACTTAAAAAACTATTTCCACTATCATTGCATGCAATTCGGAAAGCTCTCTCAAAAACCTTACTTAACTTGACATTAGCGTTTCTGTCGTGGAACATCCATACAAGCGGACAATAGTTGAACTGCGATTTTCTGAATGCATCCATGAGTTGTTGTAATTGAATTGGATCTATATAACTAGATAGTCGGGCAAGCGCAAGCAATTTTTAGTGTGTCTCTTTGCATAAATCTTCGACATGTTTTGTGAAGCTTAACTTTTTGTCAAAAGTGACGCCCAACCGTTTTTCGAATTCACTGTCTTTGATGGTGGATTTACCAACGGCACCAATTGCAACTTTACCATCGTTGCCAAATATCATTAAGTGGCATTTCTCATCGTTAAGCTCATGTAATTCTCTGAGAACCATTTCGCAAGCATTGGCCGTTTCGGTTTCCACTCTGTTAATTACAGTATCGAGGTCGGAGTAGCATGTGTAGATCGTGGTGTCATCGGCATAATTACAGACTCTAGTATGTTGCACAAATAAGAAAATGTCGTTAATAAAAATATTAAACAAAATATTTTTATAGCGAGATTACACAAAATATTTTGCTCACCCATCAACATGGAAGAGTTTCTTTTTGCAATACAAATGTTTTTTACATGGAAAGTCTTATTTTTAACAGGGTAGCTTCGCCTTTCTCGCCTCCCCCACCACAAAAAACGCCTCTCTGGTCGATAACGAGGTCAATAGATAATGGTAGTCGATAAAGCCAGTGGTCAGCTCAACTAGCACAATGGCTATGTGTAAAGATGCATCAAAGACTTGTTGTAAGGTACAGAAGTAACGTTGTATCATAGATTAAATTAGAAGTTTAGTTTTATTTTGTGCTATCAACATGTTTCTACATTAGTCTGTAGCTTCTTTTATTGAGCCATGCTGACAGGAGTTGCAGACAATCCTAGGCCAAAAATTAGGAAATTTATCTATCATAATTTCCTTTAGCGTTTATCTTCACCTAAGTAAGATGGTGAAAGATAGTGTTGATAGTAGATTGCTTTGCCTCAAGCCTGACTGCGGAGTTTGGCAAGTGCATACTTGAGTGCAGAGCATAAGTCTTTATACACTACTGTTCAAAAAGTGTTGGTACGCCATCGTTTAGAGCTTTAGAAAACATGCATTTGATCCTATCTTATTGAATAAGAAAACAGGCTATTTCCATCAAACTGTCATAAGAAATTGTTTATGATTCGTAATTCTTCAGTTGCACCACAATATTCGAAAAATATTAACCATAAAATTTTTCTAGGCCAGAAGCATGAATATAGGAGTTTTCAAGCGTCATGAAAAATCGTATGAGAAGCGTTTGGAGATTGTTTTTTACAAAAATACTGATAAAGCTATTGTGAAATTGCATCTTTTGCTGTGTAAAAAAGGTCTAAAAATCAAGAACTGTAAAAAATTTATCAAGGGTTGGTAGACCGGAGAAGTTCACGAAAGGTTTTTACAGTCATGTGACTTTGCCAGCTTTAGAGCCTCTGATGTAAGTCCTTAATTTTGCATTTAACGGCAGTTCATTTGCAAAATTTCATATTTTAGAAAGTATAAGCTGAAAGTTAAAGTGCTTCTTAAATTCCTTAGCATTTTTTATATTCTTTAGATATACACTAGTTGAAGATAAAGCTATGCATGTCACAACATCTTTTGGTTAGCACACAAAACAAAGTCATTGCCATCATTCTTTTATTGAAGCATACCAACACTTTTAGAATGATAGTGTATAAAAATTGCACTTTTTTGAAAAACAGGTGAGCCAGTAATTTACCATGCACATCTCTCATATACCAAGCTTTTGTATGAACCCTTTCACCAGCAGGCAAATTTTTCGAGTAAGAAATATCTTTAGAAACTTGCTTATTAGAGCCAAACTAAAGAAAATGTTGTTGTATTTTTGATGCGTGCATATGCCAAAGCTATCTGTTTTTGTTGCCAGTACCACATGAGTTGCTCGTAGAATCATCATCTATTTGAGTCAGATATATTCCCTTTGTTAAGGGGCTAATGACTTTCCTCCCATGACTTGGTGCAATATCTCCATTTTATGCTACCCTTGGCATCCAAAAACTTTACACCAACTTTTCACCTCTTTCTCCATCATTGTTTTCCAATTCAGTTTTGGTCTTTGTCTTCCTTCACAGCCTTCCAACTCAAAACTCCATGCTTGTTTCACATACTCATCACCATCCTTTCTCAAAACATGACCCAACCATCTTGGGGTTTCCAACCTCACATACACAACGATTGCATATGCTCAATTTCAATTTCATTATAAGAGGGTGGCTCTTCAGCAAGTGCTGATTTACAAGGGTAGCCCCTCAGCTAAAACACTTACAGCCTAGATGAAACAGTAATTTACATTAGAAGTAACATACAAATTAAAATGATAACCTATTGCACAATGTTAAAATCTATGAAAAAATGATAGAAGAGGAAAACAGAAAAAAATAATTCCTACATAGATGCATTAAGACTATGTAATGTTATGGCTTGTTTTGACTATTCCAATGTTTTACTCTTCTGAATGAAAAGCACTTCTGACAATTTACAGTTTTGAATAAAGGCAGCTTCAAATCAGTTGAAGTATTTTTAAGGGTATGAAGGGATCCCTGTGAGTTTCTCAAGAGAAGTTTGGTCAAGTATTGAGAAGGAAGACCATTTAATGCATTAAATGCCTAGGCTTAAGACTCTAGTTTAGACTTAAACCCTAATCTTTCCATCAGATCTTTTGTGTTTTATCTATCAACCAGCTCAACACCACACATCTTTCTGCTCTTCTCAGAATATCTTATAGGCTTTAATTAAATAGTCTGTTGGTACTACAGAACTTTACCACAGCGCGGAAAAGTGGCAACATTCTTTTGACATACTTAGAAGCTTTTTTCGTAGAAAAGTAATACCATAAGAGAACAGCCACCTCATATATGTAAAAAGAACAATTCTAAAATTAATTGTGAGTCCCCCATAGGACAACATCTTATTGCAAATCCAGAATAGGCCAAAACATATACAGACAACAATTTTTGGATCATTGGGCAAGCAAGATCGTCTTTTCATTTAAGTGTTTTGGAATCTGTTTACATCAAGACTCAAAACCCAGTCTTGTGTAGACAGAAAGAGTTTGTTTTCTCTTTGAGACTCTTCAAGTAAACAATGTTACTAGGTCCTAATTGGTCACACTTGGGGCCAATTAGACACATCCTATCACATTAACCACATCTAGATATATATTTCGGTAAACCTTTAGGTCACTATCTGATGTTTTCATACTCTGATGAGTGTCGGACAAAAAAGCTTTTCTCTCTCTCCCTCTCTCTCTAGTACGCCTCTCCATCTCCTATGAAGACATAGCACACCGAGTCAGGTTTAGCCATGTGCTTTTATTTTGTACCATCATTTCTAAATCTATCTTTCTCTTTTTTCCCACCTCCATCTAAAACCACCACCTTTACTCTGTTCATGTCTTTTTCTACTGTTTCAACCCATGTTGTCTTCATCCTTCCTCTTGGCTTTCTCACATATCTCTGGAATTCTCTTAGGGCCCTTTTTGCTGGTGTTTTCTCTGGTAATCTAGCCTTATGCCCATCCCAATTCAGTCTTCTTCTTTTCACCTCTATGCTCCATGGTTTCTGCTTCAAGATATGGTACAGCTTTTCATTTGAGGTCTTCTTTGGCCACTTTATTTTCAGTATTTGTCTGAGCAGGTTTCTTTGAAAAATGCTTTTAAGTATGTCAAAAGAATGTTGCCGCTTTTTCGTGCTGTGGTAAAGGCTTTAATTAGCTCTGTAGCTACTTGTATAGCCTAATATAAATAAATGTATTATTATTTATTATCTTCTTTAATTGTTCATAGAAGTAATATGTAAGTAGTATGTATTTGACTTACTTTCCTAATGCTATCATATGTCACATGAAGATGCTGCAATTATGGCTTTTTTTACTCTGCAAATAGAGCTATTCACATCTTTCTTGCATTCTTTCATATATCATTAAATGCTTATAGGCCATTTTTGGAAACAATAATGGACTTGCTGTTAGGAGTTTTATAACTGCCACTCAAGTTTATGCAAAGAATGGAAAAAGTGTAAAGGCCAAAGAGAAGAAAGGTATTAGCAGTAGAAAATTTGAGAAAATTCTCAATTATTTTTTTGATTTACATGATTTGTGTGAAAGCAGATCAGAGATTTTGAAATTTACTTTTGTATTCACAAGCAACTCAAAGCTTCCAAAGTATATTTTTCTTCAGAAATTTATCATTCTTGCTTAATGAAAATTCTTTAATGTAGTTGATAGTTTTAGCTGCTTCCCATCACAAATTTATTTTCCATGTACCTAGGACAATTAGCTTGTTTCAATTATTGTAATTGTCCATAAGATGGCACGCTAGAATTAAATGACTACAGTTCTGAAGCATCAAGTATAATCCATAGGCAAGTTCCAGTAAAGGATGCATGTTTTCATGATTACAGTAATCAAAATTAATCCCATGCTTGAATTTTAATGCTTAACTAGAACAGCATAGTCACCCAAAACTCAAGAAGCTGTTTAATTTAATGTGTTTACACTAGCAAAAAAGTCAATGTCCTTAAAATTAATAAATGGGGGGTCCTAACAAGGTGCGGGGGTTAGAATAGAATCAAAAAATTAAAAAGGGGGGCTTTTATTTGGCACCTTAGAGTATGCAAAATGTATTTCTGTAAGCTGAAGAAACCATTTTCATCACTTCTTTGGATGAGGAATAAAACAAATGTGACAATGAGTTCATTTAGATGTTTAGTGCAGGGTAGCATTTGACTAAATATGAAGAACCAAGTCACTATATTAATCAGAATTATTATACTTATCTACCCTTCTTGTGTCTGTTGATTCCCAATTTTTCCTCATTTGAATGGAAATAACCTTATTCTTCTTGGTTTTAGTTGAATTTTGAAATCTCACAACTAAGTAAAATTATGAATATTAATGTTTAGCCCATTCCATGTGAAATGAAAATGGGTTGATTTTCAAAACATGAATTAGACCCTTTTTTTGTTGGTCCTTATACATCAAAAGTCTCAGAGAATAGTAAGTACTATGGCTCTGTACTTGGCTTTCATTTTTTATGGGACACAGAGGAAGGGATTTTGTTTAAGAGATGCAAAATGTGACTCACATGATGCTGTTTTTTTGGAACTATTTCTTCAATATTGCATTTCTTCCAAAAGTATTGGTACAGTGTTGTTGGCAGGTCTTTTATGAAAGCAAATAATGTATTGCTTTTTTGGTAATTTTGTGGAAAACACTAGTTAGCTTGATGTGACTGAAATTACCAAAATTGCTGTTTCTTTTCAATGTAACACACTGAATGCTTTTTCAGCTCACTCCTGCAAAGTGCCTGCTTTGACAAATGTCAAGATGGTAATAAAATCTGGTGGGGTGTTTTGCTAACTTTGAAATTAATAGTGGAATTTAACACTGTTTTAAAAGGAAAAATGTACTACCAGAGTCGTAACACACGTGACATGGAATAGGTCATTTGCAGTTTATATAATGAACTGTCACTGCAATAGAAAAAATAATATTATTTTTCTTTTAGATGCAAAAGTTAAGAAAGAAATGCCAGAAATTCCATTGATACCACAAAGCCAACAGGAATATGACAAATTTATAAACATCTACAGAAATGAAGAGTTCTTTAAGTATGGTGGCTATTCTTACTATGACATTGAAACTGACCTTTTGCAACATCGGCAACCACAACCAAAGAAACCTGCATTGTACTAAAGCTTGCATCATAGTTAAAAATCTTGTGTTTACTTCAAAGCTTTAAGAATCATTTTGGCTTTTTTGAATTCCATTGTCTTCTATTGACAAAACCATCGTTTTACTACAATGTTTATAAAAGATTAGCTGTGTTACTGAATGAAGGTATCAAAGAATGTGTTTAGAAAACAGTTTGAATAAATTATGCTAGATTGCTGAAAATCTTGATATGTGTTAGTCATTCCTTTTGTGAGTTATTGAAATCTTCTCTCATTGAGATGAATGCATCTTCGATATGCTTCACTGTATCATGGACACTCTTTAATAATTCTTCAAACACACGTTCTGAACCCTTGTCAAGCTATGTTCTTGGAGGAACTCTATACCTACAAGAGATTATTACAAGACTCTTTAAAAGCTTCAGAAATAACTCCTCTCTTTGATTAATCAATATATTCAAACTTTTGAAACTATTATTGAAACTATTATTGAAGTTAGGATCAATGACTGATTTCTATCAGTAAATAAACGAGATTTGTTCAGGAATATAAGTCATTGTTGCTGAGCACAGCTTTCTCTAATGGTCGGCTTCTATCATTCTTTTGAAGACCATGAAATGGTTTGCTTTTGCATGGATTTTTATTCATAATTTAAAGTTTCTGGCACAAAATGAATTATTGAATTAAAACAGATTGAATGGATGATAATGACTACAATGTTGTTATTCAGATGAGTTGTTAGTCTAACTATAAAAACTATTTCATATAAATTACAAGGGGATGGCTTTGGCATGAATGAAAAGAGAATAGTATTTACTGTAATTATTGCAAAACAAGAATAATAAATCTGAACTTCTACAGAAATGTTATCCAAATTCATCAAAACGCAAATAGAGCGCATGGAGATTAAAAAGCCGACAGAAATCTCCCTAATCTTATTGTGCTGGAAATCATATTTACGTTCAGAAACATGATCACATTCATTATGCTTATCCCTAGTTTGAACATTAGAAATTGTCTTTGCGCAAAATAAAATCAAATACAATGTAAGACAATTAATCTTTGTTATGATTTAGAGTATTGAAAGAAAGCAATATGCAATGACAATGTCTGTCTTCTAA
>WIPJ01067652.1:38171-53930 GCA_018155075.1 Cassiopea andromeda
TAAAGTTGTGGGAGTTCTTATCTGAATGTTGATGCTCACGCACGCGAGTGGACAAATGTCGGTTTGTTTGACCAACATAGACGGAATTACATCCCGCACAATTAAATTTAGAAATGTTACAATACTTGTCAAAAGTCCCCTGGACACTCTCAAAAGCTTAAGAGAAACTATTGCTTTCTCAGCATTTCCATTATCATGCCTTGACGAACCCCCTTCCCTTAAAACCATGTCGATCTGTTCCTGAGACACTTGCCTTTATTGTGCACGAAAAAAATTTCCGTTACCGCATGTACTTCTCCCAAAAACCAACAATGTTTAGGGGGAGGAGGAGGACGAATTTTCTGTCCAGATTAAAAATGTACAAAGTGTCCGAGGACTTTTGGCGAGTATTGTAGTTTTCCTGAGTTCGCGGGAATGCCATGTACATGTTTTTACCTGTTCTTACAAAAAGGTGCTGAGTGCTCATTGGAACTTTCTCATTTTTCCAAAGAGGACGATACTGTAAAATACAACTGAGGATGAGGTATTACAGTAAAATAGTACTCCCAGTCACTAAATTTACACATGCTAGATGGGTACGGGGGCATGCTATCCCGGGAAATTTTGTAACTTAGATCGTCTGAAATTGCCGGAAATGTGTAAACTTCTGCTTAGCGTCTTAAAAGCTTGTTGAATTTCGCATTACAACTCTTCATAAGAAATTAGACGCCGGTTTCATCAGTTATGTTACTTAAATTGAGGAGAATATGGAAAGCCAATTCAACTACACGCATTTTATAAGAAACCTAGCCCATGGCCTAGTATTAAAAGTTTCGTAGTTTTTAGTCACATTTAGTTCTAGAAGATTCTCAAGAGTTTGTTAACTTATCGAGCTAAATCGCTGTGAAAGCGTACTCAGAAAGTGAATATAGCTAACTAATTTGCCTTATAGCAAAAACAAAATGTGCCAGTACGAGTTAAATTCTAAAGCAATGTCATATTCACAATGTTTTGGTACAGCTTTACGTTGAACCAGGTAACGATTTCAATATGCTATTTCTCAAAATTTTCTTAGCTCTTTCCTTGTAGGTCTAAAAGTTTCTTAATTTTTAGGCTGTCTGCTACTAGGTTGCGTATAAAATGGCTGCTTATAAAAACGTGTAATGGATGTTTACTTGCGAAATACACAGATAACATATTTATATGAAAAGATAGTACACCCATTGTTTACAGTGCAATCAATGCTCATATAGTTGTTCCTAGTCCATGAAGAGATCACATTTAGCCAATCAGCGCATAGCACATAGTAGCGTGACTATTCCAGTGGCCGCGTTCGCCCCACGATGATTGAATCAATTTTGTAAGGATTGCATTCAATGAAAAATATATTCTATTGAACTTCACCAATGGTTATTGAAATGTTGAAAAAATTTTTCTAGTGCTGTTGCTAAACTCCTTTTTTAAAAGAATAACTTTTTCATTGAGCATCAATATTCTTACATTTTTTGACATTGAGCCTTAGATCTTTCCTAAATTATTCTTATGCGTCAAATGTGTAGCTTCCCCTGAAATTCAAAGGAATATATTCGGATGTTTTTTGATGTTTTACATCATCATAATGCAAACTAAAAGTTAACAGAATAATATATCTTATAAATCTTGCATCCATGGTGAAAGTTAATCTACCAACAGTACTATAGCTGGAATACGCCAAAGCTCTGTGTTTTAATCAAGCTTCAGCCTTGCATTATTCTTAACTTTTGGTAAATTCCAGAGATTCTCAATTTTCTGCTATGCATTATTCTTATAGAAAAAGAGAGTGTAACTTATGACTAAAAATGGTACATTACATTTAAATATTAATACACAACGACTTCAACTACTTAATCGAAATCTTCAGTTGCTCTTTTAGCGCCCCTTGACGTTCACCTGATTTGCAAATAATGAAATCTTGGAAAAATTGTAAACTTTCAATTGGACTATCTATTTTGTTCTAATGGCGCCCCTACAAATCACGTTCACCTGATTTACCATTGAGAAAATAGTGTAAGTTTTGACTCTGCATCGCACTACTGATATTCCTCATTTTGCCACTCCTTAAAATCACTCCTACCTGATTTTCAACGGAACATAATGCTAAGCTTTAGCTTTTAAATTAAAGTCCTTAATTTGCTCTTTTGGTGGCCTCTGCAGCCAAGCCAGGTTCCCAGGCCCCTATGTTACACACCACTAGTTGCTAGCATGATACAGAATAACATTTTCTGAGAGTTCCATGACAGCTTGAATGCATTGCAGTTCTAGAGTGTAGCAAATAATGGGTTTAGGCTAATTACATCAATTTTGGATCAGGGTATTTTTGACGCAGTTCTAGCTGCTGAATACCTATTTGATTAGATTTGCTTTTTTAAAAATTGTCCCACTCTCGCTGAAAAACATCACTTCAAAGCAGTGCTTGTATCTTTTTCACTTCGGAACAACTGCTTCATACATTAAAATTGTAAACGCTCGAACTCATAACTTTTGAATAGAAATAATACCTGTTGTAATTACCAAACATGCCAAAAAAGATGTATAGATAAGTTACTCTTGTAGCGTCATGTTACTCAGCTAATCGTGTAGTATCATTGATTATCTGAGTGAAACCAACAAGTCATTTTTCTCCATCTTGGCACCAGTGTTACAAGGATTTTAATTTTCAACTTAGTCAGAGAGTAAGACGCTAGCGCTTCATTTCTTAGACCGGGTTGCCCATTGCGAAGATGCAGATTTTTTTATAAGAATACTTTTCGCTTTGCCTCAATATGCTTAAATTTTCTGACTTTGTTCTTTAGATTATACTTAAGTCATCTTCAAGTTTTGAAGGTATAGCTTCATCTGAAAGTGGATGGAACAGATAGAAACTTTTGCTGATGCCATACTTTATCATAAAGCCAAACAAAATTGGAACAGAAAAATACATTTTGTATCGATAATGCACAAGTTGATCTGCAAACAGTTCTATAATTTTAATACACAAAACTTTTATATCTTCAACCTTGCATTTCTTATGGAAAGAAGTGTCCTACGTGTAGATATCGACCCTGTTAGGTGAGAAGGAACTTTTGCCTCTAGTGCATTCCATGTAGCAGATGCCAAATATCTAGGGCATACTAATAGTCCTTTCCTCGGTATACTGCCATGAAATTGATTTGCTTCAGCATCAGCATCCAACCTTTCCTTTTAGCTGTAACTCTTTAAAATTCAACGAAATCATGTTTAGAATCAGTTTCTCCTGCAAAGCATCAAAACGACTAATGAAGACACCTATCTTCTACTCTGCAACAGGGCGTTTTCCGACGTTCTGACAGGCGTTACCTCACAAAAACGTTTGAGGGCAAGCTCCCAGGATCCCTGTTTTTACATAAATGCTACTAAGCAAGGCATGCATAAATAGAAAAGTATACCTTCTTTTCTATATACTTTTAAATCTTTGCATCCCCTTTCCAGTTCAGTTCTAGCTTATCGACCTGCATGTGGGCTCCTAAGTTCTCCGGCCTAGCCAAATGAGCCCACTGTGCCCAACCTGTATTAAATTTTCCAAGACTTTATGGAACTTATATTGGTGAGGAGCTTTGGAGAGAGGAGTGCTTTTGAGCGTTTTCTCTATGGAACTTTCAATAGAATTCTGAATAGAATTTTTCAAAAACATCTAATATCTTGCACGAAATTAATATTTCTGAGACAGACTGAAGTTACCTGATAGCTCAACGTTAACTGAAGTTTTTGCAAAAGTTTGGAATGCTGTCCTGTTAACCCCTCACTCAATGTTGACCAACTGGCATCGAATTGTGTTCGTACAGTTCAGTAATGGTTTAATGGGATGAAAGGGTTTCAATCACTTTTTCTAAGCTTAACTTAAAGTGCTTATGCATCCAAAATTTCGAAATTTAACTTTTTTGCATTTTCTAATGCAACTTTGTGCTGTTATCATCATGCTACAAACTAAAGTATCATAACTCATATGGAAAGAAAGTTATGAGCCCTCAAACTTCGCTATTTTGGCATTTCAAGTGCGAATTTTTTCTACTGCGCATGACGCTTGATTGATCGTTTGTTAGCATGGATTATACTAGCAAGTCCAGCAAACGTCATGGAGGACGGTACTGTGTGGCTGGTCTCCCGAACCGAATAAGCTGCACAAATAGTCACCATACAGAGTGGAAATTCGTTTATACCTTTCCACTCAAGGAAAAAGACAGGAAAAGACACCAAGCTTGGGTCAGGTTTGTGCGAAGACATAGGCCATAGTGGAGCATCAGCGACTCGTCTTTTCTTTGCTCAGACCATTTCGATGAGAGCTGCTTTACGAAGAATCAGGAAATCGCTGTTAAACTTGGAATCAAAAGGAAGCTAAAGCCAGATGCAGTCCCTACCATTGATTTATCGTTGGCAGACACAACAGATACCATTGATCAGTCACTGACAGATAGAGCTAAAAGACAAGTGAGATTTATCTGTGTTTGTTTTTTAAGCCTGGTTCACATATAGCCGTAATTGGCGGCAGCTGCCGCAGGTACATGTGCCGCAGGCTGCCTCAGGCGATATGTTCACAAATACATTCTTTTTCCAGTAACCATGCCGGTAGTCAAGCACTCATTATTTAATCTTTGTTGTTGTTGCTTTCTGTTGTTTTCTCGCGGGAAGCCGAAGCACTGCAGAAATATTGCGTCATCTCTAACAGGCAACTTTTGTTAGCAACTCACTGTGGATTCACTTTGACCTACCACACATTTGTAAAATTAACCTCATAAAAGTTGAAACAAAGAAAAATATGTGGGTTCTCCAATATTTCAGCAAAGCATACGACATGATTGTCTATCGTAACTTATAGGGTAGTACTGGATGCATCTCATCAATGCTTCGTATCAACATGGCTTTTTATTTCAATTTATTCTTGCCTAACAGCTGCTACAGCCATTTTAAATTTTAGGAACACAGGAAAGATGACACGAGACCGTTAAATTGTTATGCATTTATTGGTCAATCATCGTCACATGACGGTCTGCATACAATAGATGCCGCAGGCACGATGTTCACATAAGATTTCTGCCTTGCCGGCGGTACCGTAATAGCCGACTCAACCTTCTTCACGGTACCGCAGGCTGCCACCGGCTGCCGGGGGCAGAGTGTTCACATAAGAAATAAACTGCCTGCGGCATACTGTAGTAGCAGTGCCGGCAGCAGTCGTCGGCATGTTACGGCTATATGTGAACCAGGCTTTAGACCCTGGTCAAGAAGTAGCAATTAACAACGCTGAGGAAAACGGGACAGGGAGGTCTGTTGAGCTGGTTGATTGGAAATGGCCTACTAGTTAAGGAAAATTATAATGCCATAGCAATGTATTTCAATTTCTTTCATAGACTATCCGTGATATATATTCAAAAATGAATTTCACAATGGAGGAGGAAGAAATGTTAGCAAGCCCTAGTCCTGTGGCAAGCCCTAGTACTGTCTGTACCAGATGTCCAGTTTTGGAAAAGAAAACTGTATTCTCTCAGAAAAAGATCGGTTGGCTCAGAAGATCAAAGAATAAATTAGAAGACTCTAATTAATCCAAACTCTACTTCATCCAACGCAGAAGCCATTACCCTACACATTGTACAGCTTTAACGCTTTTGCTTCTTGGCCCTAAGTGACTGTTTACAAAATTTGACAAGCTATGAGCTGCAGTACGTAATAGATACTGGTACTCACCATTCCTGAAGTTGGATTTGCATCTCAAATCTAGCCTCAAGAGTATGTGGTAGCAGTCCATCGGGGTAATTGGCCTCAACATTTTCTTTATCTTGGGCATCCGAATCGTCAGCTAGTGCCTCTCTGTGGTTTGCACCTATGCTTGACTGTGCAAGCACACGGTTATAATTGCCATCACGTTCTAATTGATAATCAGTAGCTTCATCATAAAATGACGATTCACTGTCACTGTTTGCCATTTCAATGAGCTGTAGTACGCCAAGATAAGAAGCTTTCTTACGCTTTGTTCGTCAACTGATATAGGCCTAAAGAATGCACTCGGTTTGATCCTCGTTATGATATGACGCATTGGCTATCAAAATTCGCACCTATTGCCTCAAAACAAGCGCTAATTCTTACACCTCTCTCGTCAGTAAGAACAAAAATAATATGATCTTCATGCATTGGAGAGACCGAAGCTTCGATTTTAGCTACAAATGTATATTCGAAATTTTTGATGCATAAGCACTGTAATAATTGCCAGTTCTACCTGCAGTTTTAGGTTGCTCAGAATACTTTGTCAAGTTGTAGTTTATCGTCCATTCCATCAGTAAGGTTAAGTTTTACAAAAGGTGTCTTATAAAGGGGATCCTTGTTGCACTGTTTACAACATTTGGGTTTTGTAAGAACATTGTTATAAGGACACGAGCCTGAAATTTGGTCGAAAATCAAGAACAAGGCTGATCCTGAAGCCTTGTAAAATGTAATTTTGAAAAATGAAAGGACATGAAAGGTCCTTTCCTTAACCTTTGGAGAATTGGCAGCCTTGACAATTTACTTTGATTTCTACAGTTAGTTGCTTCTAGCAAAATTACATACTGTGTCAACAGTTCTATACATAAATAATTGCTTATAAACTTTTTCAATAAAATGGATTACTATGCAAAAGAGATGATTTTGGTTGTAACATCTGGCTCTCAATCAATCAAGACATTTAATGATGTCTTTCTATGTATTTCTAAATGACCTTCACGCTATTAATTAAAGAACAAATTATGAACAATTCACCCTCAAAATTTAGGAAAAATTTAGAACAGCTAGCTTGAACTTCAATTTTACTGGTTATTATAAAGAAAGAGTGTACCTAGCGGTGTAGAAGTAAATGGATCGTTTAGAGGGGAGTTCTTACACTAATTTGATATTAAACTAAGAACTTGGTCCACTTAGTTATAAAAAAGCTCACAAATGGCCAGCAAGAAGGCATTTTTAATCCTCTAAATCTCATAAGCTATCCGCTTCTCGTAAATAATTACTAGATCATTTTATCTTCAAAAGAAATATTCCATGTGCAATAGAATTTTACTATGAATACATTTACGAAACGTATTGGGACTGCGTACCCTTCGAGTGAGAGCTAACGGGCTACGTTCCCTATCCAACGCTCCTCTTCTTCTACGCCACTGGGTCCATCTCTAGGGAACGAGTGATGCTGGAAGCCCGAGAACTTCAGTATAGCTTCTGGCCTTGAAGTGATTGATCAATGGTTAGGATTTACTTAACGAGTTGAATTTTGGACTAAACTTTGCTCTTCGGGGGGTGCGGGGCTTTTTGTGAAATCCTGAACGTGTGTGCGAAAAAAATAGTCGCGTGAAAGTTAGTCAGTGTGATCATTCTGGTAGAATCATCAACTCAACATTTCTTTCACTATAAAAAGATCTGAAACTGTATTTCAATGTTGTAAATTTTCGTCCATCGTAGTAATACCGCCCAATTCCTTCATTCATAAGATTGGACTATAATCAATTATCAGAGTTTGAAGTGTCAAAAACCAAAAACCTGTACTGAAATGAAAACAAATACAGCTGTTCTTGAAAATATTTTGAAGGGTCACTTACAAGGTCAGTTGGTGACAAAGCAGAACACACAGAATATAGCTATTTCCTCAACCAGAGAAAAGTCAGGAAGTCCAAAATGTAGTTCACGGATAGCTCATCTCTGTATTTGTTCGATTGATCAAGAGTTGTACGTGCACTCGAGTGATGGATGACCTGCATCAAGGGTGAACGCCTTTACGTTGCCAACTTCTTAGAGGAATTCATGATTTCAAATTACAATATTATACCTGGCCTATCCTTGAGTAACATAATATTTTTGATTGCCTAGCACGAGGCTCAGCACTTCTAAAACTTAAGAAAAGTATAGAAATATACACTCTTTTCTTATAAGAATACCTAACAATATTCTTAAATTCTCCTGATTCAAGCCTAGAATTATTATTAAATTATTCTTAAGTACCAAATATATACCTCCGCCTAAAATTTCAGGAGTCTATTCTAATCTTTGTCTTAATGCTAATAAAAATGATCATGTCTTCATGAAGCTTGAGCCTCGCAAAATTCTTATGTTATTCATGTTTTTCAGTGATGTTGAGCCTCAGGATTCTTCTAGACTGTATTCCTAGTAAAAAGAGTGCAATGCGAGGCTAAAGTTTCATGAAGACTAAGATTTTCTGTGTATTCAATTTAAACTGTTGCCTTTAGATTAAACTTGGCACCATCAATACAACATATATTAATCTGTTCCATTTTATTTTGCTTCACGATAAAGTAAGACATCAATAAAGACTTAATATGTGTGTTTTTAACTCGAAGTTAAGTCTTTGGCATTTAAGAATTATTTTAAAATAATTTAAGGCTCAAAACTTAGGAAAATTGAGAATATCAAAGTTCAGCAAAAAATTATGTATTCTTATAATAAATAGAATTGTAATAAATAGTGTGTCACCACCATGGGCGTAGGAGGACATCAAAGTTTGGGGGCTGTAAACTTTCTGTAAACCTTGTGCCCTAATTTCCTATTGTTTTTCAGAACATTTACACGAGTGAAACAGATTTCTGCCTAATCTGAGGGCCTGCAGCCCCTGCCCCCGCATCCTACGCTTCTGGTATCCATAACATTTTTGTAAGAGAATGGAGTTTATTAGAATCAGGCGTAGAATCTCTGGAAATTAAAAATGGCTGAAGAATAATGAAGGTTCAAGTGTCATGAAGACTCTTTGTGTATTTGAGCAATAGCACTGCTTGTAACTTAACTTCTTCACTATCGATACCATGGTTGTTCCTCTGCTCCCTTTTTATATTTTGTTTTATAATGAATTACATAAACAAAGATTTGAATTTAATCCTTTGATTTTCAGTCGTAATTACACCGTTAATAATTACGACTTATTGAAGAATAATCTAAGGCTCAAAAATGAAAAAATTAAAAGATATCGAGACTCAGCGAAAAAATTAGGTATTCTTATAGAAAAGGAATGGTTTATATGAAGAATTTCTATAGTTTGCTACTTCAGAATCTGGTTAAATGGAATACGAATATTGCTAAGATATTTCACTCCCTTCTGCAAAAATAGATTATCAAGCTTTTATTTCAGCGATTCTATTGTTATTATGGCATAAATCACTCGTGCCCCTTGGACATTAGATGAGGTTGACTTTCTTGCAACTCAGTGGCTTTGACTTGACCAGCGACGCCAGAGCAACAGAAGGGCAGGAGAGGCAGAAGTTTGGAGAAGGATATTTATCTTGATTATGACGTCAGAATTTAATCTTGAGGGTTACTATTCAAGCATACGCTCCCAATTGTTGTTGCATTTTGCGACATGTCATGAATTCCTGAGGATAGAAGGGGGTCGAGCCTAATCGAAGGATCAATGTAAGAAAACATGTGTAAAAATAATATTAGTAGAGAGCATAAGAAGGGAAATTTTGCCTCCCTTGCCTTCGCCATTCGAAGCGTGCTGCCCCTCTTCACCCTCGTGCTCCGGCGTCCCTGGACTTGATTGACATCTTAGGGGATGTAGAAAGGTATGTGACTAGCTTCCCAACAGGCTAGTCGTAAATTTGAATAATGACTAATTTGTTCCAAACTTAAAACTAATGATTAACCATCTTTGTATTGTTGACTTATGACTAAAGGGAATTATTCCAGCATTCTGAAGCAGCCCCGTAGCTAGTCCTCCTTGACAAGGTCTGTACCACTACCCCTTGGTGCTACTCCTACTTTACCGAAATGCCCCTTCCTTGGTGTCACCCTGTTTTGCTTCCCTCAAAAGATGACAATCAGCAGGTACTTCTTCCTACTAGTACCAAGAGAGGGAGAATAATTGTGCATCCATTTTCTTCCCAATCTGAATGGTTCTAACTTTGGCTGATGGTATTGTTCATTGCTTCAGCTTCCGAATATCCCTAACGGGCGTGCTGACAGCAGATCAGGGTTGAGGGCCAGCTTTCTTCCTTTTGGGCACCAGGACATGCACTTTTAACGACCACACCCTTCAGTGGCCTTACCCATTTGACCTAACACTGCCAGATAGTGACAGATATGATGCTGATGATCAGCCCTTCTGAAATTGACAGATAGAGTCAGAAGTCTACAATACCGGGCATCATCAAATTTTAAGTAGACAATTCTACATGTCAATGTAGAATTTTGGTTCGAAAATCCTGATTGACCAGGATGTATCAAACTATCTTCAACTAATACAGGTATAACTGGTTAAACAAATGTTCGAAAATAACCTTGAAATTACAGGGAGAATTAAGATTAGACGGAACTTTAATCTTTTCAGTCATATCTCCACCTTAGGAATAGGCCTAATGCGAGCATTTTCAACAGTCTGGAAAATGGCTAGTCTCGATAGAATTGTCAAAAATGAAAGCTAGTGACCTTTCAATGAAAGCAATTACAAACTTTAAGATATAACTAGATTTTATATTACTTCCAAAGCCATTTGATGTCTTGATTTTAACAATTTTCTTTCTGATGACTTGTACCCCTATCACTTTAAAATTGAGGTGCTTCTTTTGATGGATTCACATTTTAATTCCCTATGACCATTGGATTTGGCACAGATTCTATCTTGCTTGCTAGGTCCTTACCAACTAAATGGAAGTAGGAATTCATGGTATTCGCTACTACCTGCTTATTAATAGTTCTAATACCAGATTCCTTGAATCCAGAGTCTTTTTCAACCTCGATCACTTGTTATTAGCCTTGTTAATTGTTCTTGAAGACTCCATCCTGGTGCCTCTAGCTTGAGATATTCTTTCAGAGAAGTATGTTTTTAGTTGAGAGTTGAGCGTTTTTAATTTGTTGCAAATATGCCTATAGGAGCTCATAAGAAATTCCAACTTGCTTTTAATAGAATCTCTTTTTTTCGTATTTTGGCTAATGAGCTTTTAATGGAGCTTTGTATTTGAGGGCAGTATCTCAGAAACCCAAATTGAATAAATAGGAGCATGCGTATCAATAGTAGAGGAAAATGAGGTGACAATTGAGTTACAAGAATATCAACATCAACAGTGTCTTTCAAACCTTGCTCCCAACAAGTGCCAGCGACATCAGCAAGGAAAGCATCCTTATTAAAGTTTTTCATAGATCTGGTTTGAACAATCCCTTTTCAATGCACCTTCAAACTTACAAACACAAAACTCCATATAACAATGACTCATTAAAGGCTTGTGCACTCCAGCTTCAAGTAGAAGCCCTCTTTTTCATAACAATACCTAGGTTATTGACGAGCCTCAACGTTCTTAAACTTTCCTGATTTGAGCTTGGTATTCTAAAATTTTTCTTTAATATTATGGGTGAAACTTTGCCTAAAGCCCGGCATGAGTTTACATTGTACATCGATAGTGCAAAAGTACATCGGAAAGCAGTATTATAACTAGGATGCAAAAATTTCTTATGTCTTCAGCAACACATTATCCTTAAATTTTAGAGGTATTAAACCTCAATATTCTTATAAACCTTGTCTTACAAAAAAGAAATGTATTACGCGGAGATGTTATCGCAATATGATCTAGGATAGAAAATCCATTCTGCGGTATTCAGGGAATGTAATTGTAATAATTTAGTGATGGCAAGCTCCTAGACCACCTTTACTGCATTGATGGTACTATAGAAGACAGTGAAAACATTTTGACCGTTATAAAGGCGTGGTCATCAAACCACTATTGATCGGAGCTAAAAACTCCTTCATTTACTTTGTGTCCAACAAGCACCTTCTTTATATTTAGATTTAGGTGCCACACCCATCCTGCCTGGTTGCCCCCCTGTCTTTTGAAAGCTGGCTTCGTAATTTGTGACAATGTGTTTCTCTGCATTTGAGCTCCTTTGTATTCAGAAACGGCAATTGCTATAGAACGTACACGTCGGTAAAGTGCATATGCATCAAAAATTTCGAATATCTTTTTTTAACCAAAATTGAAATTTGGTCTGTCCAAAGCATGATGGTCATATTATTTTTGCTCTTGTTGTCGAGAAAGGTATAGAAATCAGCGTTTGTTTTGAGTCAATAGATGCGAGTTTTTGGTCGCCATCATGACGTCATACCTAGGATCAAGTCGAGTTTGTTGTGCAGGCCTATCTGACGTGCGTAGAAGGAGAGCAGACACGAGCTCAATTTGATGCGTTTCTGCTGCATGAAAGTGGCAGTGAACAACAAAGAAGTGTCATCCAAAGATGAAAGAGTTATGCATCAACTGGGAAAAGATGGCGATGAAGAAAATCTATTTCTAGAGCTACGTATACTCGCATGGCGCAGACAGCTAATAATATAGACCACACTGATGGCGAAGAAGCTTTATATGAAATTAATGTATATTAAGAGGCAAATTAATGCTTGGAAATTGTAAAATCCAGAGATTTTAGATAATTTTAGCTGATTTCGTGCCATATTTTGTCAATTTCAACAGCTACCTGTGGCCTACTGCGAAATTGAGAATGGTTTGATCAAAAAGCAATATTTCAGAAATCCCTTGAGCTGCTATTAAAATTGTGCAATGTACATTATGCCTTCTTAGTCAATAATTCTTAGAGGTGGAAAATATTTTATTCCTGGGATGCCTTGCTAACAGTTTTCCTTGAAATTTCTATGATGGTAGACATCAGAGATGTACCGATGGGGGCGTCTCGGCCCCACCCAAATTTTTTCAAATTTGCAAGAACGTTGGTCAAAAGTTAGCCAGGCAGCAAAAGGGTTGGCCACAGTGTGTTCTGTGACCTTTTTTGTTAGTAGCAATTTAGTAACAATAGTTGGTCAATTGGTCAGAACGCCCCCCCCCAAGGAGAAAGTGCCTCGGCACATCACTGGTAGACTTATTGCATATTCTGCTTGTACTTATTTTCCAGCTGTAAGTTGATGCTCCAAGATGGGAAGAGTACTTGGCTATTTAGCAATCTGTGTACTACTTACAAATACTTTTATGTTCCATTAAATATTCCAAAGTACTAGTTGTTCTGAAAAATGCCATTCAGCATCTTTTTAAAGTACATTAAAATTTTCCTATGGTTAATATATGCTACAATAACCAAAATACCTAGGTATTAATATAACACATCATAATTTCTTAAGATCTATGTTTGGAATGGATCCCTTACATGAAGCTAGTACTGAAACCAAATACTTTTACCTTCCACATGTTGCTGCTAGGGACCAGACCTTACTGCCAGTATTAATTTCAGTAAAAGGGGGGTACAGTATGTATTGCAATTCAGTATCAACTTGATTCATACCTTTTCTGTAAAATGATCTGCATAAATGCCTATCACAAACTTTAATTAATTAAAAGAAATTTACCTTATGATCCATTGATAACTTAGCATTAGTTGCTCATCAATAATTGGCATGAATTTTCCGCGAGACGGACCTAAATTATGTCATTAGATTTCATTTCAAGGATCTTCTGTGAAACTTTCTACAAAATCTTGCTACCAAAATATTTCCGTGTATATACAAAGGTTCCAATGCTTTCCCAGCTCTGTAAATGTTTTCTAATACCAAATCTTAACTACACACTAAAACTTTATTTCAAATTAACCATATAGCTGGAGATATTGATTTAAGGAAGCAATGCCAGCCTATATCATTAGATTTGGGGGTTAAAATGTTATACAAATAATAGGTATCGAACAGAAAATTGGGATACTTTCTTTGCAATCAATTTGGTTTGTAAAGAACTTTCTACATTGAAAATATCACATACGATTCAGCAGAATAACTACATTAAAACATAGAACATGTAACTGCCTGATATCATAGTCTAACCGAAAAATATCATGTGTTAGACGATCTACACAGGCATTAAAGATAATTTTTCTGTGTATCAAATATTTCCAAGATATATCGAAGAAATTCCATCCAATATTTGATGAAGTGTTACACATGAAAGCATTCAAATTTGGTACACGTAAACCACAACAAACAAAAACAAACGAAGTAAATTAACTTAGCGAGAAAAAATACATAAAAGAGTGAAAACTAAGCACTTAGCAAAATAGAACGAAGCAGTGTAGAATAAACTAAACAATATAGAACGAATCTTAAAGCCTACAAAAAATACATATGCAATGCAATAGCAAAGACAACTTTCATTTTGTCCCCATACTCAAATGGCGACGAATATACGAATATAAATGTCCAATCAATGTTACAACTAATGCTTAAATCAATAATGCTATATCTAATGCTTGAATCAATAATGCGATATCTTTTACGAAGCTACTTTAAAAGCGTGCAAAGCTGTTGGTTTACCGATTTCGAACTGAACAAAAGTAACATCGTGCCGAAAACAAAAGCTACAAACAAGAAATCAACTACGTAGAGGCTAAGTTGAGGCTACAGAACCTAGCCTAACTGAGAACTTGGAAAATCTAATAATGATGCGTTAAAAGCTACAGGAACACAGGTGACAAAAAGAGACAACTACAAAAATAGGCTCTGATTGGGGGTAATATAGGAGCCTTTTAGAGCTTGTGAGTTTGTAGATTTCAGAATTTTTGGCAAATGTAACACTCGAATTATCATATCCAAGAAAATGGAGGCTAATTTGGAAAAGTTAAAAGGGCACTTGGTGATAGATAAATCTTTGTAGCACTTTCATCACCCATAGTACCTCTGCAGTGGGGTGAGATAGGTAGCATCATATTCATACCACCCTGGAGTAACTTAGAAATGAAATTTATTCAATGTATACATTGGAGATGTTGTCTTTTAGAAAACTGGAAAGAAGAAACTATTGCATGTCCTTTCCTTGAACCAAGTGCTCTGCTGAAAATTGAAAACAAGGTTTGATGCAGTCAAATATACTTTCTGCATTTCAAGATCCAACTAGAAATCACATGTCTGCTGTTAGTAAAAATATTCAGTTTGAATATATAGCTTGGCAAAGTTTGAACATGCGCCTCAAGTATCACAGTATGAAGTTCTCTTCTCTGGAGATGGTTCTCTTCATTGGTTTTGTCGCTTGCGGTGTCATCTATTATTGTGCTGATGACACGTATTACTTGCAAAACATTTGAAAAATCTTGCTTTGTGATGTATCCCTCTATTTACTAGCAGTCCATGCAAATTCATCCCATGCAGATTAGATTCCTTTTTCATTTTCGAGCTCCGACGTAGATGCTCTTTAGTAATTGATTTTGGCCTATGAATGACACAATTATATCCTCTGTCGTTCAACAATTTGTACAAGTGGTTTTCTATCGAAATTTTCTGTTTCCTCATGAATAGTGCATTTGCTTTCGACTTACAATTCATTGATCAAGTTGCAACTAACTGCTTCTATTCCTGGTACATGCAAGTTGGCACTAGTCAAATCTAGGCCATGTCTTTGCACAAACATCGCACAAAATTGGTGACTCTGCTTTCATGCAGAAGCTTGTGGATACATTTCCTTTCTGTATACTGCCAAATCTGGCAGCAAACACTGATTGAGGAAGAAACTAGGTTGTATTGTCAACCACGATATGCGCACGCATGCTCACCGATACCATGGTAACATATGGTTGAACTTCCATTGTGTCCTGGGTATGACGTCACAAGCCGTAAGATGGAATTCGCACTTAAAATGCCAGAATAGCGAAGTTTGAGGGCTCATAACTTATTTCTATATTAGCTATAATCACATAGTTTGTAGCATGGTGATCAAAGTAAAAAGTTGCATTAGAAGGTGCAAAAAATGAATACCAAAATGTTTGATGAATAAGCACTTTAAAGCGGACACT
>WIPJ01067652.1:59502-80499 GCA_018155075.1 Cassiopea andromeda
ACCAGAGAAGTTGAAGTGAAAAAGGGAGATATTGTGTTGGTAATGGAGGACAGTTATAAGAAACACCAATGGAAGATGGGTGTTGTGCAGCAACTAATTAAGGGCAAAGATGACGTAGTAAGAGGAGCAGAGGTACGTATTAGCACAAAGGGTAAGGTAGAAACTTTACGTAGACCTCTTCAAAAACTTGTACCTCTTGAGTTGAAAGAGAAAGTTAGAGAGGATGATAAGGTTGGAAAGGACAAGGAAAGTGTGAAGGAATGTGAAAATGAGATGTCGAGTAATGAGAAAAAACCCAAGCGGGCTGCAGCAAAGGGTGCTCGCTGGAAAACGCGACTTGTGCTTGACTCATACTGAGTCAAGGGGGGGAGAATGGTGGGTTTCCCAGCATTCCCTGAAGCGCACGGTAATAGGAAGCTAATGTTGTTAATCATCATTAGCAATATATTCCTATTTGCGTAGATGCCTCGTATTGGAAACGAAGCAAGGAACTGTTAAAAGTTTTAGTTATTAGTCAGAACCAAGCCTTAATTTCGTAGTAGAAATAATTGATTATTCTTGGTTAATATTTTATTTGCGTAAATACATTCTAGTATTGTGATTGGTAGATAAATTTGTATTTCCGGACTGAAGTATATAATTAAGCGAAATTAGAATGTTAGACTAGAACGCCTTAAGAGAATGGGATAAGCTTCGATTAGATTTACATATAAAGCCTCAAACTGGAGTCCTTTTTTCGAAATTCTCTTGGTCACTTGCAATAAAAGAATCAGAGAGAATTGGTATTCTCAACACCCCATGAGAATAGCCTTAGTTCACGTTTGTTTACTACATGGAGCTTAAATCGCTGTATAAGCTGTAATAATGACAGTAATGTGCAAACAGTTGTAATCATTGGAAATAAGTGTATTCTATGGCAAAACCATGTTCTAAACGTGTTTTTACGCTGAATTTAGCATTATAAATATTGTTTCGCCATGAAAACTCTGTCCAGTCTTGTCTTCTCAGTGTTTGCATGCTTAGGCCCATTAGGCCGGTTACAATGAAACAACCTTGTTGAAGGAAAATCTCATGGAAATGAGTGAAATTCATTGAGAACACATGTCTTATCCGTACATTTGCACTGATTCTAGAAGTTTAGTCAATGATTCCCCATGAGAATAGCGTTAGTTTACGTTTGTTTACTACATGCAGCTTAAAACGCTTTATAAGCCGTAATAGTGACGATAGTGTGGAAACAGTTATAATCATCAGAAGTACGTGTAGTCTATGGCAAAACCATGTTCTAAACGTGTTTTTACGCTGAATTTAGCATTATAAACATTGTTTCGCAATGAAAACTTTGTCCAGTCTTGTGTTTTCAGTGTTTGCACAATGAGGCCCATTAAGCCGATTACAGTGAAAACACCCTTGATGAAGGACATTTTCATGGAAATGAGTGAAATTCATTGATAACACATGTTTTATCCGTACATCTGCACTGATTCTAGAAGTTTGTCAATATGTTCCCATGAGAATAGCGTTGGTTTACCTTTTTGTACTACATGGAGCTTAAAACGCTTGATAAGCTGTAATAGTGACAATAGTGTGCAAACAGTAATAGTCATTGAATATACGTGTATTCTATGGCAAAACCATGTTCTAAACGTGTTTTTAGGCTGAATTTAGCATTATAAGCATTGTTTCGCCAAGAAAACTCCCTCTATTAGTGTTGTTTCAGTGGTTCCAGACTTAGGTCTATTAGGCCGGTTACAATGAACAATACTGCACACAACATCGTTGGAGGATACTTTCGAGGAAATGAGTGAAAATCATTAAGAAGACATGTTTCATTCGTACTTTGGCAGTGATTCTATTTGTTTAGGCAATGTTTCAGCATGTTTCTACTGATTCTAGTAGATTAGTCATTGTTTCTCCATGAGAATAGCGTTAGTTTATGCTTTTGTAATGCATGCAGCTTAAGACGCTTCATAAGTCGTAATAGTGACAATAGTGTCCACAACGTTACAATCACTTGAAAGACGTGTATTCTATGGCAAAACAATGTTCTAAGCGTTTTTCTACGCTGAATTTACCATTATGAACATTTTTTCGCCATGAAAACTCTGTCCATTCTTGTTTTTTCAGTGTTTCATGCTTAAGCCCATTAGGCCGGTTACAATAATCAAGTCTGCACGCAACATTGTCGAAGGAAAATTACGAGGAATTAAGTGAAAAGCATTGAGAAGACATGTTTAATCCGTACTTTTGCACTGAGTCTAATATTTCTACCCGTGTTTCTACTCTGAATTATCATTATAAACATTGTTTCGCAAAAAAACCTCTGTCCATTTCTGTTTTTCTTGTGTTTGCATACTTTGGCCAATTACAAATGAGCAATACTGCACACAAGATTGTTGGAGGACAATGTCAAGGAAGTGAGTGATTATCATTGAAAAACTATGTTTTATGAGTACTTTTCCACTGATTACAGTAGTTTAACCAATGTTACATCATGAGAATAGCGTTACTTTACGTTTTTGTAATACATACAGCTTACAAAGCTTTACAACCCGTAATAATGACAATAGTGAGCAAACAGTTATAATCATTTAAAATACGTGTATTCTATGGCAATTCGTTTTAGTTTATGGCAACACCATGTTCTAAACGTGTTTTTACGCTGAATTTAGCTTTATAAACATTATAATTTATTATTTATATTAGTTAGCATTAACATTTATCCGTACTATTGAACTGATTCTACTACTTTAGGTAATGTTTCCCCATGAGAATAGCGTTACTTTACGTTTTTGTAGTACATACAGCTTAAAGGGTTTATAACCTGTAATAATGACAATAGTAAGCAACCAGTCATAATCATTCGGTAAACGTGTATTCTATGGCAAATCCATGTTCTACACGTGCTTCTACGCTAAGGTTAGTATTATCAAGATTGTTTCGCCATGAATACTCTGTCCATTATTGTTTTCTCAGTGTTTGTATACTTAGGTCCATTAGGCCGATTACAATGAACAAGACTGCACGCAACATTGTTGGAGGAAAGCTTCGAGGACATGAGTGAAATTCATTGAGAAAACATGTATCATCTGTACTCTTGCAGTGATTCTAGTAGTTTAGTAATGTTTCCCCTTGAGAATAGCGTTAGTTTACGTTTTTGTAATACATGCAGCTTGAACGCTTTATAAGCCGTAATAGTGACAATAGTGTGCAAACAGTTATAATCATTTCAAATGCCTTTAGTCTATGGCAACACCATGTTCTAAATGTGGTTCAACGCTGAATTTAGCGTTATAAACATTGTTTCGCCATGAAATCTCAGTTCATTATTGGTTTTTCAATGATTGGATACTTAGGCCCATTAGGCCGGTTAAAATGAACAAGAGTGCACACAACATTGTTGGAGCAAATCTTCCGGGAATTGAGTGAAAATCATTGAGAAAACATGTTGCATCCGTACTTCTACACTGATGCTACTAGTTTAGTCAATATTTCAGCATGAGAATAGAGTTACTTTACGTTTTTGTAATACATGCAGCTTAAAACGCTTCATTAGCTATTATAGTGACAATATTGAGCAAACAGTTACAATCATTGGAAATACATTATGCTGAATTTAGCATCACAACGATTGCTTCGTTATGAAAACTCTGTCCAATCTTGTTTTTTCACTTTTTCCATACTTAGACCCATTAGGCCGGTTACAATGAACAAGACTGCACACAACATTGTTGAAGGAAAGTTTCGAGGAAATGAGTGAAGCTCATTGAGAAACCATGTGTTATGAGTACTTTTCAACTGACTCCATTAGTTTAGTCAATGCTTCCCCCTGAGAATAGTGTTAGTTTACGTTTTTGTAATATATGCAGCTTAAAACACTTTATAAGCTGTAATAGCGACAATAGTGAGCAAACAGTCATAATCATTTGAAATGCGTGATTCTATGGCAATGCCATGTTCTAAACGTGTTTCAACGCTGAACTCAGCATTATAAACATTTTTTCGCCATGAAAACTCTGTCCATTCTTTGTTTTTCAGTGTTTCCGTACCTAGGTCCATTAGGCCGGTTACAATGAACAAGACTGCGCACAAGATTGTTGTAGCAACACTTCCAGGAAATGAGTGAAAATCATTGAGAAGACATGATTTATGCTTACTTAGGCACTGATTCTATTAGTTTAGACCATGTTTTCCCATGAGAATAGCATTACTTAACGTTTTTGTAATGCATGCAGCTTAAGACGCTTTGTAAGCTGTAATAGTGACAATAGTGTGCGAACAGCTATAATCGTTTGAATTGCGTGCATTCTATACTAAAACAATGTTTCAAACGTATTTCTACGTTGAATTTAGCATTATAAACCTTGTTCGCCATAAAAACTCAATCTAATATTGTTTTTTTCAGTGTTTGCATACTTTGGCCCATTAGGCCGGTTGCAGTAAACAAGACTGCACACAGTATTGTTGGAGCACAACTTCGAGGAAACGAGTAAAAATCATTGAGTAAACAATTTTGATCCGTACTCTTGCTCTGATTCTAGTACTTTAATCAATGTTTCCCCATGAGAATAGCGTTAGTTTACGCTTTTGTAATACATGCTGCTTAAACCGCTTTATAAGCTTTATAATACATGCGACTGCACACAACATTCTTGGAGCAAACCCTCGAGGAAATGAGTGAAACTATTCGAGTGATTCTAGTAGTTTATTACTCGAAATAATTATTGAGATAATTTGGCCGGTTACAATGAACAAGACTGCACACAACAGTGTGGAAGGAAATTTCGAGGAAATGAGTGAAAATCATTGGAAAAACATGTTTTATGAGTACTATTCAAGTGAGTCCTCTAGGTTAGCCAATGTTTCCCCATGAAAATAGCGTTAGTTTACATTAGTGTAATACATGTGACTTAAAGCACTTTATAAGCTGTAATAGTGACAATAGTGTGCAAACAGTTATAATCATATGAAATACGTGTATTCTATGGCAATGCCATGTTCTAACCGTGTTCATAGGTTGAATTTAACACTATAAACACTGTCCGTTCTTGTTCTCGAGGAAATGGGTGAAAATCATTGAGAGAACATGTTTTATCCGTACATTTCTACTGATTCTAGTAGATTAGTCATTGTTTCCAAATGAGAGTAGCGTTATTTTATGTTTTCGTAATGCATGGAGCTTAAGACGCTTTATAAGCTGCAATAGTGACAATGGGGTCTACTTGGTATCATAATTTGAAATACTTTTATTCTATATTAAAACCAATTTCTAAACGTGTTTCTACGCTGAATTTAGCAATGTAAACATTGTTTCGCCATGAAAACTCTGTCCTTTATTGTTTTTTCAGTGTTTGCATACTTAGACCCATTAGGCCGGTTACAATGACCAAGACTGCACACAACACTGTTGGAGGAAAGTTTCGAGGAAATGAGTGAAAATTATTGAGAAAACATGTTTTATGATTACTTTGCACTGATTCTAGTAGTTTAGACAATGCTTCCCCATGAGAATAGCGTTTGTCTACGTTTTTGTAATGCATGAAGTCTAAAATGCTTTATCAGCCGTAATACTGACAATAGTGTGGACACACTTATAACCATTGAAACTACGTGTTTTTTATAGCAACACCATGTTCTAGACGTGTTTTTACGCTGAATTTAGCGTTATAAACATTGTTTCGCCATTAAAGCTGTATCCATTCTTGCTTTTTTAGTGTGTCCATTCTTAGGCCCATTAGGCAGGTTACAACCTATAAAAACATTGTCGGTGGAAAATTTCGAGGAAATGAGTGACATTAACTAAGAAAATATGTGTTATACGTACATTTGCACTTTTTCTAGTATATGCTTCCCCATGAGAATAGCGTTAGTTTACGTTTTTGTAATACATGCAGCTTAAAATTCTTTATAAGCTGTAATAGTGACTGTAGTGTACAAACAATTATAGTCATTGGAAATACGTTTATTTTATGGGATAACCATGACAACTCTGTCCATTATTGTTTTCTCAGTGCTTCCATACTTACGCCCATTAGGCCGGTTACCATGAACAAGACTGCAAACAACATTCTTGGAGGAAAATTTCAACGAAATAAATAGAGTTCATAATTCATTGTAATATTATAATAATTTTATTTTATAATGTATAATAATTCGTATTTTATAATGTATAATTTATAGATTAGCATTATAAAAATTTTTTCGCCATGAAATCTCGTTCCATTATTGTTTTTCAATGTTTGGATACTTAGGCCCATTAAGCCGAGTACAATGAACAAGACTGCACACAACATTGTTGAAGCAAAACTTCAATGAACTGAATAGAAATCATGTACAAAACATGACTTATCTGTACGTTTGCACTGATTCTAGCACTTTGGTCAATCATTCCCCATGAGTATAGCGTTAGTTTACGTTTTTGTACTACATGCAGCTTAAAACGACTTACATGCCACAATAATGAAAATAGTGTGCAAACAGTTATTATCATTTGAATTGCGTGTATTGTATGGCAAAACCAAGGCCTAAGCATATTCCGACGCTGAATTTAGCATTACAAACATTATTTCGCCATGAAAACACTGTCCATTCTTGTTTTATTCAGTATTTGCATGCTTAGGCCTATTAGGCCGGTTACAATGAACAAGACTGCACACAACACTGTTGGAGCAAAATTTCGAGGAAATGAATGAAAATCATTGAGTTAACATGGTTGATCCGTTCTTTTGCACTGATCTAGTAGCATAGTCAAAATTTCTCCACGAGAATAGCGTTATTTTAAATCTTTGTAATACATGTAACACAACAATGTTGGAGGAAAACTTCAATGAAATGAGTGACAATCATTGACAAACATGTTTTATCAGTATTGTTACACTGAATCTAGTACATTAGTCAATGTTTCCCTATGAGAATAGCGTTAGTTTAAGTTTTTGTAATACATGCAGCTTAAAACGCTTTATAAGCTGTAATAGTGACAACAGTGTGCAAACAGTTATAATCAATGAAAATACGTTTAGTTTATGGGAAACTATGTTCTAAACGTGTTGCTACGCTGAATTCAGCAATATAAACATTGTTTCGCCCTGAAAGCTCTGTCCATTCTTGTTTTTTCAATGTTTGCATACTTAGGCCCATTACCCCGGTTACAATGAACATGACTGCACACAATAGTGTTGGAGGAAAACTTCGAGGAAATGAGTGAAAATCATTTAGTTAACATGGTTCATCCCTACTTCTGCAATGATTCTAGTTGTTTAGTCAATGGTTCCCCATGAGAATAGCGTTAGTTTACGCTTTTGTAATACATGCTGATTAAAACGCTTTATAAGCTGTAATAGTGACAATAGTGTGCAAACAGTTATAATCATTGAACATACCTGTATTTTGTGTCAATTCCATGTTCTAAACGTGTTTCTACGCTGAATTTAGCAATGTAAACATTGTTTCACCATGACAACTCTGTCCATTATTGTTTTTTCAGTGTTTGCATACTTAAAGAGCACATGAAAAGAAAACAAAATATGTCGGAGGTGGGCAATTTGAACACGCTGATAACGAATTTCATATTTAAAATGTCGGCAAATGACTGGAAATAGTTATTTTTCACTTGTTACTGGCACTATGTGGTGGCTCTTTCGATTGGAGACTGGGCAGAGCTTTATTCTTGTATGTGACGTCAGATTGTTTGTTAAGAGCCACGATCTTGTTGTCGAGTTCATATAGGCCACTATGTCAGCGATTGATTCCGAGAGTGATAATGAGTATTATGGCAGTAATGATAGTGACGAGGAAATAGAAGTAACTGCTGTTGCTAGTATCTTTGATCTGTACGTGAATAAACCACTGGTTCCCAAAGATGATGGCATTAGAGGACAAAACCAGGCCGTAGCTGATGAGAACAAGAACGTGGATAGGCGTACACGGCAGGAATTAGAAATTAGATACGAGAGGGTTAAACCGTTGGAAACTTGGTGTATTTGTTCCCATTATCGTCCAGACCTGTTAGTTGGATCTCGAGAGTTTCGATATTGCCATGAAATAGCCGAAGCTTATGGAAAAGTTGTGTTCGACCGATTGACTGACACTCATGCTGGAATAACCCAGCATGAAGACCATGTAGCTCTTGTGAACATGACTATGTTTAAAATGGTGGTTACTTTACCAAAAGACAGACAAGGAAAGAATTATAAGAAGAAGCATGGCCAATCAGAGAATGAGTAAGTCTCTTCACCAGCACTTTTTTTCTGGTTGTCAAATTTACCTTCACTACACCTCAGCAACCGACATATTCTACCAAGCTAGCTTCAGTGTTTATACACTGGGCGTCACTTTATCTAAATGTTGCAACTGTAAAGTATTCTCAAAATTTAAAAAGTTTGTTTGTTTACAGGTTTCTACATGCAGTGGCATATCGATGGCTTGCTAAATGGTTTTTTGGCTACTTTGGTTTGGTCAATACTAAGGGATTACTGACATGTGCATTTACATTCTTATGGAGAAAGTATCCTACATGTAATGCAAGGGGTTTTGCGACAACTGATGAGCGTGAATAAGCCCAAAATTAACTGATCTGTTTGAACAATAAAAGCATCATTCCTTTCATCGTGTGCACACAACAGAGCACCCCCTTATCAAAAATGGGAAAATGAAACCTTAGCCCTTTATTAACAGGTAGCATGCCATGACAGAATGACTGTCAATATTTTGATACAGGAAAGAATTGTATTAACTGCAATTCCCCTTTTGTGTCCTCATCTTGGCTTTTGACAAGATTTGCATACTGGTGGGGCTCTGCGTTTTTGCTTTCATGGTATCATCTGTGCTCACTTGCCAAGTGTTGGGAATTGCATCTTGCAATGTCTCCTGTTCTTGTACTACAGAAGAAATAAATATGCTGAGATAGTTCATTATGAGAGCAAATGGTGGAAAGAAGACTTGTACAACCAGAGAACTTTGTACAGCCTTATGTAAAACTGGAATCATGTATAGTTAACTAGCACACCTTCCTTAGTCTTTGAAAATGTACCAAAAATGATCCATTCAAAGCTACTATGAATTAATATTGCCTTGGACAGACACGTGAACAAGTTATTTTTTAAGCTTACATGTTGGCCTAGACATGAGTAATTGCATATTATTGTAAAAAGAATTGGTTGAAGCATTACAGTTGCATGCTACTTAGCTTTCAGCTTAGAATCCAGTTAACTTTCCCAGAAGGAATATGCTCAAAAGAATTCATGAATTTTCAACGTACATGTTGGAAGCAATATATTATCTCTTTGTTTTATCTTCTTCTTTGCATATAGCTGCAATGCCTCACTCTTGCTTTTTCTCACTGAGTTGCCTCTCCATTGGTTCAGATTGATAGGACATGATTTCTTCAAACAATATTTGAAAGCAACTGCTGGGTACTTTCAAATGCATGTCCCTTAGTTCATTAACATAGCCTGGAAAAATATTTAATTTAGAATTTGTGTTTCTCAGGTGAATTCCAAATTGGAATATGAGTGGTATTTACAAATTGTATATTGTCAGCAAGTTTTCATTAGTTCTATTCTTACCATAAGTTTGTAGGATAGCCCTCTCTTTGACAGCTTTTTCACTCATTTTCTATTTTGGCCAAACAATCTTGGTATATGTCCTACCATCCTTTGATAGTTCTTTTTCCCTGTGCAGATTCTCATTGAAATGCAAGCTGGCCAAAATATGCCTATAAATATAGTACTGGAACTGTGAACACTTAATAATGTTTTTGGAACTTTCATTTAAACAATATGTTTTTTTAAATTTCTCATTTACAACAATAAAATTATCAACAATATCATAGGAAAGGTAATCAAAAGTTCTGGATTTCAATTCTGGATTTGTCTATGCCTTATTCCTACCACAAAATAAATTAATGCACTTGTTGTGCAAATTGTAATGTTTAGTTCACTCCTGGCAATAAATAAGCAAGGTCTTTCATCAAAACCAAGGTATTTGAGCATATCCAGAAAAGATGAACTTCTCATAATAACAGTAATGCACATATAGAGTACTGAAGGCTATATACATATTCTAAAGCACTGAACAAAATAGTAATAAAAATTCATATCATAATTGTGTTGATTTCTGGGTTCTGGAATTTGTATTAGTATATCAACAAATCTCTAGACTAGAGTTGCAGTCAAGTTTGATCTGTTGTCATACCCTCAGGTTTTCAGGGAAACTCCCTTATCAAGTATGTACATATGTATTATGTAGTTACCTGTCTTTTGTCACGTTGTGATAACTTTAGCGACGAATAAAGATTCTGCAGTTGGAACAGCTCCTGGATTGAGATTTCTCCTCCAGCGAACGCTTTTGCGAGCTATTATCAGCCTCGTAAAACTTGATTCACCAAAATGAATGGAGGAGAGAGCTGCATATCTGCTTTGAGCTTTGTAGTTAGACCTATGCCGTCTAACAAACCTGGCCCACTCTTGCCGTAGCCTTTTGTCCTTAGGAAATTGATGCATCGTAATGCCAGAAGTGTAACTAGTATGGCGGATTTTAAGAATCCGTATTAAGGAATTTTTCCATAAAAATCATCTTCTTAGATTACTTTACTCATCATGCCTTTTCATATTATGCAATAAAATTTGCGGAAAACGCTTCCCATGAAACTTGACTAAAATCACATAACTTACCCAAACTCAACGTGGGGTCCACCATCTTTGTCCCTTCGCCGTTCTGCCCTTCCACATGTGAAAGTACACCATTATTGTTGGAATATGCAACACAATTTCTCAACATGCAGTACAGTTCCCTCCATATAGCTGTATTATAGCTTAATTTATATTGCAGCCGCAATTCTTACGTACTTTCTCACTATAGTTCATGCAATACAAGAAGGCGCCAATTTCCCTTGTGCACTGGCCTTCTCCTTACACATAATAATTTTAGCGCCTCAAATTCAAACTGTCCGTGCCACTCAACGGATAGCACTCCCTTCCTGCTTTGTCATCTACCCCCTGTACCAACCAATAACAACTATTTCAAGTTTGATCGACTGTTGAGCACAATCGATAAAAAACCCCCCGTATATACAGTTCTCAGCTTCGTAGGGGACCATTTTTATGAGAAGCTACGACCAACTCTATACGCAACTGCATATACAGCGTTAGTCTACGTTTTTGTAATACATGAAACTTAAAACGCTTTATAAGCTGTAATTCTGACTATAGTGAGCAAACAGTTATAATCATTGAAAATACGTTTAGTTTATGGCTAAACCATGTTCCAAACTTGTTTCTACGCTGACTTTAGCATTATAAACAATGTTTTACCATGAAAAATCTGTTCGTTCTTGTTTTCTCAGTGTTTGCATACCTAGGCCAAATAGGCCGTTAACAATGAACAAGACTGCGCACAACATTGTTGGAGGAACACGTCGAGGAAATGATTGAAAATCATTGAGAAACCATGTTTTATCCGTACTTTTGCCCTGATTCTAGTAGTTTAGTAAGCATTTCCCCATGAGAAGAGCTTTAGTTTACGTTTGTAGAATACATGCAGCTTACGACGCTTTATAAGCCGCAATATTGATAATAGTGTGCAAACAGTTATAATCACTTGAAGTGCGTGTATTCTATGGCAAATCCATAATCTAAACGTGCTACTACGCTGACTTTAGAATTACAAACAGTGTGTTGTCATGAACACTCTACCAATTCTTGTTTTTGCAGTGTTTGCATACTTAGGCCCAATCAATGCTTATAATCAAGTAATAGTTATAATTATTGGAGATTCGTGTAGGCTATTGGAAAACAATGTTCTAAACGTGTTTCTACGCTGAAATTAGCATTTTAAACATTCTTTCGACATGAAACCTCTTTCCATTCATGTTTGTTCAGTGTTTGCATACTCAGGACCAATAGGCCGATTACAATGAACAACACAGCAAACAACATTGTTAGAGGAAACCTTCGAGGAATTGAGTGAAAATTATTGAGAAAACATCTATTATGAGTGCTCTTGCACTGAGTCTAGTAGTTTGGTCAATGTTTCCCCATGAGAATAGCACTAGTTTACTGTGTTATAATAGGTGCAGTTTTACATGGTTTACAAGCTGTGATAGTGAAAATAGTTTGAAATCAGTTATAATCATTGGAAAGACGTATATTCCATGGTCAACCGATGTTCTAAACGTGTGTCTACGTTGAATTTAGCATTATAAACATTGTATCGCCATGAAGTCTCTATCTATTCTTGTTTTTTTAGTGTTTGCATACTTAGGCCCATTAGGCCAGTTACAAAAAGAGGACTACACACAACATTGCTGGAGAAAAATTTCGAGAAATGAGTGAAAATCATTGAGAAAACATGTTTTGTGCACTAATTCTAGTAGGTTAGTCAATGCGGTCCAATGAGAATGGCGTTAGTTTACAGTTTAATAATGCATGCAGCTTCTAACAGCTTTATTAGCTGTAATAGTGACAATAGTGTGCAAACAGTACTAATCGTTAGAAATGCGTGTATTCCATTGGAAAACCATAATCTAGTTGTGTATCTACGCTGAATTTAGCATTATAAGCATGATTCTGCAATTAAACGTCTTTCCATTCTTGATTTCTTAGTGTTTGCATGCTAAGGGCCATTAGGACGGTTACAATGAACAAGACCGTGCAAAACATTGTTGGAGGAAAATTTCAAGGAAATGTGTGAAAATCATTGCGAAAACATGTATTATGCGAACGCTTACACTGATTCTAGTAGGTTAGTCAATTTTCTTTCCCCATGAAATAGCGCTAGTTTACGTATTTGTAATATATGGAACTTAAGACACTTGATAAGCCGCAAAAATGATAATAGTGTGCCAGCAGTTATAATCATTTGAAGTGCGTTCCTGTTCTAAAGCCCCCTAGGCCGGATACAATCCACACGAAGGCATACAACATTGTTGGAGGAAAACTTTGAGGAGATGAGTGCAACTCAGTGAAAAACATGTTTTATGACTTCTTTTGCACTGATTCTAGTATTTTAGTCAATGTCTCGCCATGAGAATAGCGTTAGTTTACGTTTTAATCACGCATGCAGCTCTAAAACACTTTAACAATTGAAAAAGTTACAATACTTTCAAAACAATTATACTCATTGGAAGAACTTGTATTCTATGACCAAACTATGTTATAAACCTGTTTCTATACTGTAGCATTATAAACATTGGTTCGCCATGAAACCTCTGTGCATTCTTCTCCAGTTAGTGTTTCCATACTTAGGCCAATGAGGCCGGTTTATTGTTGTAGGACAACTTCGTAGAAATGAGTGAACATCGTTGAAAACATATATTTTATGAGTACTTTTGCACTGATTCTAGTAGTTTAGTTCATGTTTCTCCTTGAGAATAACGTTAGCTTACGTTTCTACTCTACTTGCAGTATAAAACGCTTTAAAAGTTGCAAAAGTGAGAATACTTTGGAGACAGTTCTAAACATTGGAAGTACGTGTATTCCATATCCAATCTTTGTTTTAAACTTGTTTCTACACTGGATTTAGCATTATAACCACTGTTTTGCCATGAAAACTCTGTCCATTCTTGTTTTTTCAGTGTTTGCATGCTTAGGCCCATTAAGCTGGTTACAATGAGCAAGACTGCTTACAACATCGTTGGAGGTAGATGCGGATGAATTGATTGAACATCAGTGAGAAAACATATTTTATGAGTACTGTTTCAATGATTCTAGTAGTTGAGTTAAATTTTCCCCTTGAGAATAGCGTTAGTTTATCTTTTTACACTACATAAAAAAAACGC
Organism: Cassiopea andromeda; assembly: GCA_018155075.1. Classification (NCBI taxonomy): domain Eukaryota; kingdom Metazoa; phylum Cnidaria; class Scyphozoa; order Rhizostomeae; family Cassiopeidae; genus Cassiopea; species Cassiopea andromeda. The sequence continues at coordinate 73,277 of WIPJ01067652.1, forward strand.
CTTAAAAGGTGCAATAGTGACAATAATTAGCAAATAGTTATAATCATTGGAAATACTTGTATTCTTTGTCCAAACTATGTTCTAAACGTGTTTCTACGCTGAATTTAGCATTATAAACATTCTGTCGCTATGAGACCTCTGTCCATTCCTGTTTCTTCAGTGTGTGCATACTTAGACCCACTATACCGGTTACAATGAACAACACTGGATACGCCATTGTTGCAGCACAACTTCGAGGAGACGAGTTAGCATCACTGAGAAAGTATGTTTTATGACTATATGTGCACTGATTCTAGTAGTGCAGTCAATGTTTCCCCATGAGAATAGCGTTAGTGTACGTTTTTATAATACATACAGCATAAATACGTTTTATAAGTTGCAACAGTGAGAATGAATTGCAACAGTTATAATCATTGGAAATACTTCTTTTCTATGTTCAATCTATGGTCTAAACGTGTTTCTACGCTGAATTTAGCATTATAACCATTGTTTCGCCATGAAACCTCTGTCCATTCTTGTCTTTTCAGTACTTGCATACTTAGGGCCATTTGACCAGTTACAATGAACAAGACTGTACACAACATTGTTGTAGCAAAATTTCGAGGAAATGAGTGAATATCATTGAGACAACATCTTTCATCAGTACTATTGCACTGATTCTAGTAGTTTATGTTACCCTTGAGAATAGCGTTAGTTTACCTTTTTACACTTCATGCAGCTTAATACACTTTAAAAGGGGCAAAAGTGACAATAGTTAGCAAACAGTTATAATCAGTGGAAATACGCGTATTCTATGGCAAACCCTGTTCTAAGTGTGTCTCTGTGCTGAATTTGGCATTATAAACATTGTGCTGCCATGAAACCTCTTTCCACTCTTGCTTCTTCAGTGGTGTCATACTTAGGCCCGTTAGGAAGGTTACAATAAACAGCACTGCATCCACTATTGTTGTAGCAAAAGTCCGAGGAGACGAGTTAAAATCATTGAGAAAGTATGTTTTATGAGAACATTTGCACTGATTCTAGTAGTTTTGTCAATGTTTCCCCATGAGAATAGCGTTAATTTAAGTTTTTACACTACATGCAGCTTTAATTCCCGTTATAAGCTGCATAAGTGACAATAGTGTGAAAACAGTTATAGTCATTGGAAGTACGTGAATTCTTTGTCCACAATACGTTCTAAACGTGTTTCTACGCTGAATTTAGCATTATAAACAGTGCTTTGCCATGAAACCTCTGTCTATTCTTGCTTTTTCCGTGTTTGCTTACTTAGGCCCATTAGACTGGTTACAATGAGGAAGACTCCACACAAAATTTTTGTAGGAAACTTTCGAGAAAATGTGTGAAAATCATTGAGAAAACATGTTTTGCGAGTCCTTCTGCAGTGATTTAAGGATCTTAGTTAATATTTCCGTTCAGTATAGCGTTAGGTTATCTCTTTACACTACATGCAGCTTAATGTGTTTTAAATGGGGCACAAGTGACAATAGTTAGCAGACAGTTTATATCATTAGAAATACGTGTATTATATGGCAACTCCATGTACTATACGTGTCTCTACGCTGAATTTAGCATTATAAACATTGTGTCGCCATGAAGCCTCTGTCCATTCTTGTTTTTCTCACAGCATTGCAGCATTGCATCCATCATTGTTGTAGGAAAATTTCGAAGATATGTGTGACAATCATTGAGAAAACATGTTTTATGAGTAGTTTCGCACTGATCCTAGAAGTTTAGTGAATGTTTCCCATGAGAATAGCGATATTTTACGTTTTTACACTAGAATCAGCTTATCAAAATGCTTTAAAAGTACCAAACGTGACAATAGTTTGCACACAGTTATGATCATTGAAAGAATGTGTATTCCATGTTCAAATTATGTTCTAGACGTGTTTCTACGCTGAACTCAGCATTTTAAGCAATGTGTCGCTATGAAACCTCTGCCCATTCTTGGTTCTTCAGTGTTTGCATACTTAGGACCATAGGCCGGTTACAATGAACAAGACTGCACACAACAGTGCTAGAGCACAAATTACGAGGAAATGAGTGAAAATCATTGAGAAAAAATGTATTAGGCGTACTGTTGCACTGATTGTAGTAGTTTAGTCATGTTTCCCCATGAGAATAGCGTTAATGTACGTTCTTATAATACATGCAGCTTTAAAACACTTTATAAGCTATAATAATGACAATAGTGTGCAAACAGTTATAATCATTGGAAATTCGTGTATTCTATGGCGAAACCATGTTCTAATCATGTTTCTACTATGAATTCAGCATTATAAACATTGTTTCGCCATGTCACCTCTATCCTTTCATGTTTCTTCAGTGTTTTCAAACTTATGCCGATTAGGCCGGTTACAATAAACAGAACTGTACACAACATTGTTATAGCAATCATTCGAGGAAGAGTGTGAAATCATTGACAAAACATGTTTTGTGAGGTCTTTTGCACTGATTCAAAGAGTTTAGTTAATGTTGCCATTGAGAATAGTTGTAGATTACCTTTTTACACTACATGCAGCTTAATACGCTTTACAAGTTGCAAAAGTGACAATAGTTAGCAAACAGTTGTATTCATTGGAAATACGTGTATTCTATCCAAACTATGTTCTAAACGTGATTCTACGCTGAATTTAGCATTATAAACATTGTTTCGCCATGAAACCTCTGTCCAATCTTGCTTTTTCAGTCTTTGCATACTTAGGCCCATTAGGCCGGTTACAATGAATATAACATTGATCTAGGGAAATTTCATGGAAATGAATGAATATCATCGAGAAAATGTGTTATGAGTATTTTTGCATTGATTCTAGTAGTTTAGGCAATTTTTCCGCTTGAAAGTAGCGAAATTTTACACTATATGCAGTTTAAAACGCTTCAAAAGTTGAAACAGTGAGTGTACGTTGCACACAGTTATAATCATTGAAAATACGTGTAGTCTATGTCCAAACTATGTTCGAAACGTGTTTCTATTCTGACATCAGCATTATAGACATTGTTTCGCCACTAAACCTCTGTCCATTCTTGTTTCTTCAGTGCTTTATACTTAGGCCTACTACGCCGGTTACAATGAACAGCACTGAATCCACCATCATTCAGAATGTATGTTTTATGAGCATATTTGCACTGATTCTAGTAGTTTAGTTACTGTGTTTTCCTTGAAAATAGCGTTGGCTTACGTCTTTACACTAGATGCAGTATAAAGCGCGTTAAAATTTGCAAAAGTGAGAATTCTTTGCAAACAGATATAATCATTGGACGTACATGTATTATATGTCCAAACTATGTTCTAAACGTGCGTCTACGCTGAAATTAGCATTATAAACATTGTTTCGCCATGAAACCTCTGTCTATTCTTGTTTCTTCAGTGTTTGCATACTTAGGCCTATTAGGCAAGCTACAATGAACAAGACTGCACCCAACATTGTTGTAGCAAACGTTCGAGGAAATGAGTGAACAACATTGAGAAAACACGTTTTATGAGTACTTTTGCACTGATTCTAGTAGGTTAGTCAATGTTTTTCCCTTGATAATAGCGTTAGTTTACATTTTTACACTACATGCAATATCAAAACGCTTTAAAAGGTGGAAAGTGAGAATACTTTGCAAACAGTTAAAATTATTAGAAGTACGTGTATTCTATTTCCAAGCTATATTCTAAACGCATTCCTACGCTGAATTAAGGATTATAACCATTGTCTAGCCATGAAACCTCTGTCCATTCATATTTTTTCAGTGTTTGCATACTTCCGTCCATTAGGCCGGTTACAATGAACAGCACTGCATTCACCATTGGTGTAGGAAAGTTTTGAGGAAACGAGTGAAACTCATTGAGAAGACGTTTTATGACTACTGTTGCATTGATTCTAGTAGTTTAGTCAATGCTTCCTCTTGAAACTAGCGTTATTTTACACTACATGCTGCTTAAATTGCTTTAAAATTTGCAAAAGTGACAATACTTTCAAAAAGGTTATAATCATTGGAAGTACGTTTTTTCTATGTCCAAACTACGGTCTAAACGTGTTTCTACGCTGCCTTTAGCATCATAAACATTGTTTCACCTTGAAACGTTTATCCATTCTTGCTTTTTAAGTGTTTGCATACTTAGGCCCATTAGGCAAGCTACAATGAACAAGACTGTACACAACATTGATGTAGCAAAATGTCAAGGAAATGAGTGAACATCATTGAGAAAAACTGTTGTAAGAGTACTGTTGCACTGATTCTAGTAGATAAGTCTACGTTTCCCAAGAGAATAGCGTTATTTCACCATTTCACACTACATGCAGCCTAAAACGCCTTAACAGTTGCAAAAGTGACAATACTTTGGAAAAGGGTTATTATCATTCGAAGTACGTGTATTCTATGGTGCAACCATGTTCTAAACATGTTTCTACGCTAAATTTAGCATTATAAACATTGTTTCGCCATGAAACCTCTGTCCAATCTTGCTTTTTCAGTCTTTGCATATTTAGGCCCATTAGGCCGGTTACAATGAACATAACATTGATCTAGGGAAATTTCATGGAAATGAATGAATATCATCGAGAAAATGTGTTATGAGTATTTTTGCATTGATTCTAGTAGTTTAGGCAATTTTTCCGCTTGAAAGTAGCGAAATTTTACACTATATGCAGTTTAAAACGCTTCAAAAGTTGAAACAGTGAGTGTGCGTTGCACACAGTTATAATCATTGAAAATACGTGTAGTCTATGTCCAAACTATGTTCGAAACGTGTTTCTATTCTGACATCAGCATTATAGACATTGTTTCGCCACTAAACCTCTGTCCATTCTTGTTTCTTCAGTGCTTTATACTTAGGCCTACTACGCCGGGTACAATGAACAAGACTGTACACAACATTGTTGTAGGAAACTTTCGAGGAAATGTGTGAAAATGATAGAGAAAATACATGGTTTATGAGTACTTGTGCACTGATTCAAAGAGTTTAGTTAATGTTTCCCTTGAGAATAGTCTTAGTTTACGTTTTTACACTTCATTCAGCTTAAAACGTTTTAAAAGTTGCAAAAGTGGCAATACTTTGCAAAAAGGTTATAATCATCAGTAGTACGTGTACTCTATGGTGAAACCATGTTCTACACGTGTTTCTACGCTGAATTTAGCATCATAAACATTGTGTTCCTATGAAACCTCTGTCCATTCTTGCTTTTCAGTGTTTGCAACTTAGGCCCATTAGCCGATTACAATGAACAAGACAGCAGACAACATTGTTGTAGGAAAATTTCGAGGAAGTGAGTGAACATCATTGAGAAACCAAGTTTTATGAGTACTTTTGCACTGATGGCAGTAGTTTAGTAAATGTTTCCCCATGAATGCTTTAGAAGGTGCAAAAGTGAGAATAGTTTGCAACTGGTTATAATCATTGGAAATACGTGTATTCTATGCCCAGACCATGTTCTAAACGTGTTTCTAAGCTGAATTTAGAAGTATAAACATAGTCACACCTTGAAACATCTGTACATTCTTGTTTTCTCAATGTTTGCAAACTTAGGCCCATTAGGCCGTTTACAATGAACAACAGTGCATGCAACATTATTGTAGGAAAATTTCGAGGAAATGAGTAAAAATCATTGAGGAAACATGTTTCATCCGTACTTTTGCACTGATTCTAGTAGTTTAATCAATGTTTCCCTTTGAGAATAGCGTTAGTTTACGTGTTTACACTACATGCAGCTAAAAACCCATTATTAAGCTGCAACAGTGACAATAATTTGCAAACAGTTATAATCAGTGGAAATACGTGTATTCTATGGCGAAACTGTGTCCAAACGTGTTTTGTTACGTTGAATTTAGCATTATAAACATAGTTATACCTTGAAACATCTGTACATTCTTGTTTTCTCAGTGTTTGCATACTTAGGCCCATTAGGCCGGTTACAATGAACAATAGTGCTTGCAACATTGTTGTTGGAAAATGTCGAGGAAATGAGTAAAAATCATTGAGGAAACTTGTTTCATGAGTACTGTTGCACTGATTCTAGAAGTTTAGTCAGTGTTTCCCCTTGGGTATAATGTTAGTTTACGTTTGTACACTACATGGAACTTAAAACTCTTTTAAGCTGCAACAGTGACAATAGTTTGCAAACAGTTATTTTCATTGGAAATACGTGTATTCTATGTCCAAGCTATGTTCTAAACGTTTTTCTATGCTGAGTTTAGCAATATAAACATTGTTTCGTCATGAAACCTTTGCCCATTCTCCTTTTTTCAGTGTTTCATGGCGCAAGGTCTCTGGCAGTGTTTAAAACAAGATTGCTCAGCCTAGTAAGACCCGTGAAAGGATAAATATATGATATCCATGATCTTTGTGAAGATCGTAGATTGATTAAAATGAGAGTGAGTTTGAGTCTTCTTCGTGAACATAGGTTTATATATAACTTTCCCGATACCAATGATGCAATATGGTTGTCAAATTACTGTGTTGAAACACTATGCATTATATGCTGCACTGCCCGGAATGCATAGTCCACAGAACTGTTCTCCTTGGTAAAGTTGCACCCACTTGCGCATCTTATTGAGTTGATTGTAATATATTGAACAAAAAAGAACTGGCTGTCTTTTACTGTATGGCAACGACAGCAATCTGTTATATTAACTCTACAAACAGCCTTTTTAGCTGCAGCGACTTTTGCAATTTGAATTTTTTTTTACCTCATAAAGTTTGCTTATTCTTCCTTAGTTTACTTGTTACTTATTTATACTTATCTTTATTTCCTCTTCGGTATAGGGTTTTATTCCAATAAGGATCAAGAACTTTCTGACACCATAAACATATAGAACTACCTTTCCATTGGCGGATCCAAGGGGTTGCGAACGTTGCTCAAGCAACCTTCAGATTATCAGGGGCTCTGTGCAAATGTAAACCTTTATAGGGCAAGATTGAAGTGCTGAATTTAAAAAAAAGCGGGGTAAGCTTAGTCCATCTGTTGTGCGATACTTCTTGAGATGGGAGCAACTGTTGGGTTCAAAATCTTTGTCCTCTACCAGTTATAGCCCCCGAAAACACATATGGACTTTGGTGGGAGCAACGGTGAGCAGCAACATTGAATTTCCTGCCCTAGTATCGCGATGTTAATAATAATAATAATAATAATAATGAATATTTAACAGATCCATTACAGATGGCTTTTCACTGTTAAAGTTAAAATACTGCTTATATATATATATATATATATATATATATATATATATATATATATATA
>WIPJ01067652.1:98209-110931 GCA_018155075.1 Cassiopea andromeda
ATATATATATATATATATATATATATATATATATATATATATATATTCTATACAATCATTAACATGATTTTTTATATATATTAGGTATAGTTATTAACAAATCTTTTGTTTGAAAGATTCTATGGTGTAAAAAGTGCTTTCATGGCTTTACAAAAATTTGCTATTTTAATTGAATAATCATGATAAGTTTAGTTATTTGCTTACCTTCCCTAAACTGTTACTTCAGCACCCAAGACAATTGATTACTGTGGCTAATGAGCAACAAAATTTTGGGGAGCCACTTTCACTTTGTGAAGTGGCCTCCTAGCATGATATCTTGAACTTGTATCCTAAAGTTAGGATATCCCTTCTCCGAATCTCATAACGTTTTGTAGTACATTGCCACAGAGATGTGCCTAGATACTTTCCTTAGATTTTGGGGCATCATACCCTCCCATTTGCATATCACTGGATAGCCATTAAATTCAACTGCTTCATTTATGTGATTATAAAAGTTGCCATATCCTCAAATGCATTCCTAGCTAACGTGATCCAGGCAAATATGAGGAATTTGATGCTCTCTAAATATATAGAAATCATATACCATATGATAGACCTCCTTCTACACGTTCTGAATATGCAAGAAGATTCCAGGGTTTCCTTAGGGGAGGGATGGTAGAACAGAAAACAACTCACCAAAATCCTTGCATTGGCCTTGTATGTACATGCCTTTGTCATCAAATAATCACTCAATAATTCTCAATGTAACCGAACAATAAAGCTCTATCAACTTATCCCCCCTCTACCTTGATTTTTTCAACTTTGTATGAGTTAGGCACTAACTGGTGCAATGAGACAAAAATATGGATTTCAGCTATTCTTGGTGTTTTCGACTATCTATGTGTATAACTGTACGAAGTGTAAGAGGTTAATATTACGGAAATAATTATCTATTTCCAATATAAATTCCCATTAATCATATTTCAAACGTTTTTTACACTTTCGCAATGCGAACGTAGTTTACATGTGATCTTTTACCAATTTTAATTTACATTGTTGACCCCTATCACGTGACGTAGCGAGGTCTCTAGTCCTACTATTTCTATGTCTACAACGAACTATATTATTCTCATCAAGATGCAAATTGAACTGCTTCACATAAACAGGAACTTTCATTGTCCTTTTAATCAACTGTTTGAGACAAATAATGAATTTCGTTGGCGAAGGAGTTACTTTGGATAGATTGTATCAATACTGTTTCGGCTCCTTCTACTTCAAAAACATTCAAATTTTGTTCGAGATTTAATTCCGATTTTCTAATAGCCGACTTGCAAGTAGAAATAACCTTGACACCAATCCAAAGCATCTTAATAATATATCTTTCCGACTAAATCGTTCCATTTCTACAATTTCATCAGCACTCATTGTAGGCTTATTACTTGAGATTAGCATACTGCGTGTTATTTGCGGATCTGATTTTGCCTTTCCTTCATTGCTATTTCTGTCTCAAGTTCTTCTTCACATGGAGTCTTAGGCCATTCATGGGATCCTAATTTAAGGCATTCCGGGCCTTCCCACCACAATACATTTGTCTTAATATCACCGTGCTTGCCTCGGGAAGGTAGATCAGCAAGGTTTACGAGGCCTGGGCAATAAAACCATTGTCCTCTATTTGAATATTGTAGAATTTCGCTAACTCTATTTCTCACGTATTGAACGTATGGCTTGCTTCTCAATAATTTCCCCCTTTAATTCCTCTTCCATAACGTTGTAAATAGTTTCAACTAACTTGACGATTAACCCTGCTCCTAGGAGTTCTAGCCGGGGTATAATCTGGGGGTTAATGGGCGCTACCTTCGACTTAGACGATATCAACCTTGTCTTTATATTGCCTGATTCGTATTCTACACGTAAATATACTGAGGTAGCGAAGGCAATTTCGCTAGCATCAGAAAACATGTGTAATTCCATTTGTACTACCTTCTCCCCCGCTAGAAAGGGATAACGTGGAATATCGATCTGAGGGAGATTCTCAAGTGCCTTAATTAAGGAATTATAAGTTTTCTTATTTTGCTCATCCAGTTCATCGTTCCATTTGCATTTCTGTACGCAAAGTTTCTGAAACAATACCATAAACATGATTGTCAAAGCAGTTAAATACCCCATTTGATCGAATATTTTGGCTGCAATCTTCAAGACAGAACGTTTGGTTTTAGGGAGGTCTTTTGCGAATGTTGCAATTCCTTGACAATTCAACTTGAATTATATCTGCATTGTTATCCCAACTTACACCCAAAACATTAAGATGATCATTCGCATATAGTGTACCGTTAATGGATTTGGTGTATTTTTGATCATCTTCTACCGCCTGAACATTATCGCATAATTTTAGAGCCTCACTGTTTTCAAGCTTCCTTATTTCTTGTGATACGTTGCTATCATTACTATTCCATTGTTGCAGATTGAAACTTCCTGCATCCATGATTTTTTTAGCTTCTTTGTAGATACTTAATATCTCCTGCGCAGTGCTGACACCACACAGAAAATCGTCGCAATAAAGCTGTCTTAAATGCTTAACAGTGTAACGTGTGGGTTACTCCTGTCACCAAATTTGTAATGAGTTCAGAGGAGCAGAGCCAGAGACACACATTATTCTTCTTTATCTAACTCATACTCCTTCTAAGCTAAACCATTCATACAATATCAAGCAATCATAATCATACATAGAGACACTAACACAGTACGTAGCACGACATAGTAGAGACATCACATCCGGTTCACAACACAGCACGTTACAACTCAATTCGCTATACACAGATAATAAATCAACACAAAGCAAAATATTACAACAGTTTGAGGATACTTACACTCATATTGAGACAAATGCAACTTTATGATCTCGCTCAAAATTGATGGGCTGCATGTCAAACCAAAGACTAATCTGCAATGCTGGTATTGAATTATAGATGGGCTTTCAATCTATGTCAACGAACCATATAAGCCTTAAAATTGTGCGATCTGGCTTTTTACTTTGCACTTGCAGAAACGCTTTCTCAATATCTGCTGTGAGTACTACAGGGTGCATCCTAAAACGTATAACTGTATTAAACGAAAGTGGCATGTGATTGACACCCGATTCTAATTCATAGTTAAGTGATAATGAACTACTAGACCTTGCAGAGCCATCAAACACTATGTGCAACTTAGTAGTTTGCCGTTCATCTCTAATAACCCGAAGTGGCATAAAAAACGGGTGTTACTGCCTTTATAGTCACTTTCGTTTACTTTCTCAATAATACCATCAGACAATTGTGTTCAAATACCACATTATACCGACTGATTAGCTTGGGATCCGCCTTCAACTTATTATAAAGTGACAACAATCGCCTTTTACTTAATTCGTTTCTAATTCATCAGAGATGTTATCCTTCCATGGAAGGCCTACTTCATAACGCTGACTTTCCTTAAAAGCAATTTCTATGAGGGCATACTTACCTGTTTGTTTCTCGTTGTCGATTCTCATACATTCAAGTTTCCAGAAACGATCTAATGATTCATCGATTTCATGAGACTCACCTATTACTTCCTCTCTATTAGGTAGAATATCTAATACTACATTAGCATTAACAATATTATTGCCACTGCATACTTGAGACTCGTTATTACTTGAAAACGATACAGGTCCTGAAAGCAACCAACCAAGCTTGCTGCTTATCGCCACTGGTCCCGCGCTGCCCTTAATAATTTCGCCTATTACAATGTCGTAATAGTGATCTGCCCTTATAAGAACATCTATGCGCTCACATGAACACTGTTAGCTAGAGCTAAACCATTCAAATGAGGGTAATGGCTTAATTCTACTAGGTTAGTTTTCGGTGAACATACTGCAGGGGCAGCTAATGCTGAAACTACTATAACCTCATCCTCGTCGTGTACAACTAGATTAACCTTAACCCTATCACTTGACTTGACTTCTTAACGTACTTCTCTGAACCGAAGGTATTGAGGTTAAGAAGTTCAGTCTCTTCAGACTTTAAATCTAATTTGCACTTGAGTTCTTTGGAAATAAACGATTTCCTCACCGTAGGCATACATTGTAGCAGTTTGCAACAATAAAGCTGTCTTCTCTTTTACATTCGACATCGGCATAGATCTATCTGGTCTGGGCTCTTGTGTGGACTCTCGTTTAGGCTCATGCTTGCAAAAATAACAATGAATTGCCTTCCTATTCTTCAAGGAATTTTCTAACCTTGCCACAAATGATTTAGTGGTACTTACTGATGGTGCGTGCTATTGTTCTCTCGAAACGCTCTTTCTTTTTTCTGTACCAACCATTTTTCTACTGACCTCTCTTGCTTCAACCTCTTGCTGAATCGTTGTCATAATTACTTCGACATTCCATACGTCAGACATACATTATTTAAGGTTTGTCGCGTTACTTAGAGGGCTATATCTTCTGGCATTCTAGATATGACAATAGGAATCAAAAGACTTCCATCATTATCCGATGACATGCCAAAAGCTTTCTAACCCACGAATATGAACCATGATCGTGTCATAAATCGCTCGGAGGTCTGCGATTCTCTCATTCTCACTTGATTGCAACTTTAGTAATGCCTGCATATGGGCACTAATTATGCTTTGCTTCTTTCAAAATCATTCTTGCAAAAGAATGTTTTGGCCTTTACATAATTCTCTTCGCAAATCTCTAATCCTTCCAGTGCTTTGTAGGCTTGACCTTCAAGTGAGTTGACTAGATAACTCAATTTGTGCACGTTCGATAAGTCCTCACTTTTGTCAACTGCACTGCAGAGCAACTCTGCCAAATATGTTGAAACTTGGTTATGTCTCCATTAAATCGTGGTAAGCTGACTTTCCATAGTCTAACCCCGTGACTTCTAGCATTGTTTGTTGAGCGTTTTGAACTTGGAGATTCGCTAGCTGCTTGGTTCAGTTGTCGAGGTGGTGTCAATATTTCTGGTGGAGGGCATATTACCATTGTTTGAACCTGCGTTGTTGTTTGCTCTAATGAATTTCCATGTTTATTTAAGTATGTCTTTAACTTGATAAGATCTATACATGTTCTAACATCCGTTATTTCATCTACTTCGTGATCTAATTCATTCAAATCACATTTCTTTATAATTTCATTGTCTAATTGTGATATGTATTCTCTCTTTTGCTGAAACGACTTGGCCTTTACTTCCAGTTTATTCTTAATTTCGGGATCGAGTTCGTCTGGGTTTAGTTATTGTTGCATAAATTCATAGGCTTCGTTGATTAACTTCATTGCTTTGCTTTGGTTGTTAACTTTGTTGCTTTGCTTTGGTTTCCACATCAAATCCTTTTTAGTCGTTGCATGCTTTCCTCTTCGCTTGTTTCTGATTGTTTTTCGCAAGCCTGCTCATCTCCACTTGGCATCTTTGCTTTATTGAATTGGAGCTATCATGCCTCTCTTGCCCCATATTGGGTGCCAATGTGTTGCAGTTGAGGCAAAGAAACAAGATAGCGTCCTATATGAATTATATGTAAATAAACAAAACAGCATATTAAGCATAGCATAATCTCATATCCCTCGTTCCTACCCTCACTTCTACTCATAGCTAGCATCAATTCGATGAGTGTCTAAAGTCAATGAACCACGTGATTCTACCATAGTTACACATTTCAAATGATGTACTAAGCACAGGGTATTTTACAGCATTACAACAGAAAGTTCATTTATATTCATATGCATACTCCTTGTATTTCCTCGGAGGTGTAAACTCTCAATATCTTGGCATTGCTCCTCTAACCATTCTCTTTTGCATTGTTACATTCACTTTTTATTTTCCTACATATGCGTCTATTACCTCTTCATTTCCCTTGACTTTTCTTCTTTCATCTATTATGGTAAGGATTTCATTCTCATCAATTGTTTCTTAGTTTATCTCACTCTGACAGTTATAGTATCTTTAGCTGCTTCATTTATTGATATTCTCAAGGCTTCCCATCAAATTTTCGCTTGCTCCATGTCAATGAGGGTATGAAACCTGTTTTTACTTTGATATGGTATTGTTTCTTCAACTCTTGGTCTTCACTCAGTAAGGAGAGATCAAGCTTTACTTGTGGCTTGACTTTCTTCAGCCTCTTGAGTTTTACTCTTGAGATACTACTGGTACATGATCACTTTCAATGGCTGCTCCTTCGTCAGTTTGACAGAAAGTAGTGGATTTATGAATCTGTTTTTTCTCATGATGCAGTCAATCTGGTTACGCACCCTGTCACCTGGACTCTGCCGTGTCCATAACCTCCGTGGATGCTGCGTAAAACAGGTGTTACCAACTATCCCAACTATCATTTTATTCATTTGAGCCCATTCTATCAGTATATCTCCCCTTTTGTTTTTTGTTCCTAGCCCATGGCCTCCAGCAATATTGTTATTTCGTTCACTCCCTACTTTTGCGCCAAAGTCCCCCATTACCATGGTAATATCGTGTGATTTGCCAATATTCATTGCTTCACCAAGTTCATCATAAAACCCGTCATTGTCTTCATGAGAGCATTCTACAGTTGGTGCTTAAATTTGAATAATACTGATGTCCAAAGGTCTTCCTTGCAACTTAACCACTAGCACTCTGTTTAAGACAGCTCTGTACCCTTTGATTGCTTTTAAAGTTTGTTTATCAAAGATGATTGATGCCTCTAAATGCCTCTAAAGTGAGCTAGTCCACCCAAGTATACTATTGTCTTTTCACTGGATGTAAATGTTCCAGCTTTGATGACGACTGGGTGTCACCTATTGTACATGACAAACCCTGCCAGGCGAGGCTGTCCTATTGCTATCAGGACCTCGCTTCACGGCATTCCTTGAAAACGTTGAGATGTGTGCAGTCATGATTATTCTTTGCAAAAGGATTTGTCACAGTAGTTTGCAATTCCTTTCTGAGATAGCAGTTCCCATCTAGGGCTAACTGCCCTGGCCATTGTATCCTTACTAACATCTACTGCCCAGCTCAATTAGGATGAGACTAGATGTGAGTTGTTTCAGCTACCCTTCTCCTACATCTATCACCCGCTCCCATGATTTCACTATTTACCCATAGCTGGGGCTCTAACAATTGCTACAAGTCTGAGCAAGAATGGACCTGGGAGTGAGGTAACTAAGGGGCAACTCCACCTTCCCCATAACTCTGGCTTCCCTAAATCAGAGCCTTTCACCGGATGCAGTTTAGTGTTTTGCCCAGGACTAAGACAAGCTATGATATAAATAACTAGGCCTAATAAGGCAAACAGTTAGTGAGTTCACATTAATAGTTTGTGCAATAACATCACAATTTATATAAGGTAAATGAGATTGGACCTTTCGGTGTTGTTATATTCATTGTTGAATTAGTTTTCTAGTTCTAATGATTGTTTTGTACTTATTTAGCAAACCATGCATAAGGTCAAAAGTCAGTGGTGTTTACTGCCGTGATCATCTAACCACTTGGCGTTAGCATACGTTGCTCTAAACAGCCTAAAACTTTCTTCAACATCCTCTTCTGCCTTCATGTGCACTGGTACCCACTTAACTTTTTTGCAGTCAATGGGCTATCTTTCTTGCATAATGCACAAGCTGTATAATAATAAGTTGCTCAGCATTCATTTTCAGGAGTCCTAGTATTTTTCTACCGCAACCGTAAAACATTTTTTGGGTCTAGTGACAATGATTGGTTAGAATCTTCATGAAGCACCACTGCTACTCTAAGGCTGCAGCCTTCTCCTTTTCCAGGAAATAGCACAGTGTGAACAGTACACGTTCTGAAACTTCTGCTACCGTTCCCATTGTTTCTGAGATTCCAAGGATCAAGAAGAGTAGCTACAATAACTAGTATCTGTATCTAAAAGGCTCACATATTTCATTTTTCTTCACACTATCTCATCACTTCTAATCATGAGTTGGAAACACTTCTGTTCTTCTTAAAAATTTAATTTAGAGATTTGGAAAAACATTTTTGAAGGTTATAGCTAAAGAACAAAATTTGCAGTTCTAGGCACAAGTACACCAGAGCAATTTAGTGACATGTTAATTAATAATTATAGGTTACATGCACTAACGAATAAGGAAAAAACAGCTAACTCCGTGGAAATTTTCTCTGACAAAGCTATGGCCTAGAAGTGATTCAGAGGTCGGAGAACGACTATACTATTTGGCAACGAAAAGTAGGGGGGCCCGAAATGCAGAATTAAAAAAATTTCACTGCCAATTTCCATTTATGTAACACACTCCAACTAAGTAACTTTGATAAATTCCAGCACCAAAGTTACCAACATAAAGATTTTAAAGTTTTAACAAGGATCAGTAAGTAAAATACATTGACTATGTGAATGCAAATCAATAGTAAGAACTAAGAAAATTAAAATAAACTATATATCTTAAACTTACACAATGTTAACAACTACTTGCAATAAGTTTGAAATGTTTTGGTCCCCATACTATATATTGAACATTGACCCAACCTGTTAACAACCCCCCCCAAATTTATGCCCTTTTAGCAAAAATACTAACCCCTCCTTATTATATCCTGCCTACTATTGGTGCCAAAGAGTACTTATCTAAAAATATGTATCAGTAAAATTGCCAATTTTGTCGTATGGCTCATTTTTCAGAATGCAAGACTGTGCATGTGTACCAATTTTCATGTTTTTGTCACAAAGTGCACAAGTTTGTCTTGTCAAAGCTACTAAAATCCCTCCTGCTCAAAAAAAGCAAAGTAATAGTCGAAATTAAAGCAAACGTTCCCTCTCTTACTTTTGTGATTCAGTATTTGTGGATTAAAGTCTATTTCAGCAATTTTATTACCCAATCATGCTCAATCTCTCTTATTGCAATTTCAGTACACACAGACTGCATTAGCAGACAATTAGAGTATAGGATTTAAATGCAGAGAATATTGCAAGTTTCATTGCTGAGAATATTGCAAGCATATCACAAAATGCATTTTAGTATTACATAGCATATGGAAAATAATGCTAAAACGAATGATCTGCTTCATAATCATTTTATTAGGGAGCTATGAACTCACTTAAAAACCAAATCCTACAAACTGTCTTCAATTCCTTTTACAAGTAAACTCTTGAATTTCCAGATTTCCTACAAAAAATTCAACAATGCAGTCAGTTCCTTATTCAAATAAAATCTCCATTAATTGAAATGAACTGTTCCTTATTCAAATAAAATCTCCAGTAATGATCTACAAATCTGCCGTTGACTACATTTTCCCTGCAAAATTGCCTCTTTTGCTACATACGAACATTATACATATAATGAGATAACTAAACGAGTTCATATCTATAGCTGCTTGATAAAAGCAAAAGCCGAGCCTAACCAATAGGTGCTAAAATCAGAGGACTTGAAAACACACCACTGTGGTCTAGTGGTTATGACGCTCGCCCAGAGAGTAGTAGACCCTGGTTTGAATCCAGGCAGTGGTTTTGAGTCTTGATGTAAACAGATTCCATAATGCTTAAATGAAAAGACGATCTTGCTTACCCAATGATCTGAAAATTGCTGTCTGCATATGTTTTGGAGCATTCTGGATTTGTGATTAGGTGCTGTCCTATGGCCAGCTCACAATTAAATTTAGACTTGCTGTTTCAACATATACGAGGTTACTGTTCTCTTGCAGCATTACTTTTCTTCCTGATGCTAGTGGGGACATGTTGTTTTATTCTGTCTGGTAGTCTCTGTGTATTGCGTCCTACATACTGAGCTTCAAATCCGCACAAAAATCCAAAAACTACACAACTTTTTTGAGTGGTAGGAATGCATTCATTTTTAGCAGATGGTAGCAAAACTCTAGTGTTGTAACACACATGGGGCTTCATAGCATAGAAACAAGATTTAATGACTTTACTAATTTGAATTTCAAACTTTGAAGAATCATTACCAAACCAGGGCAATTTTAGGTATACCGGGCACTTCTCCAGGCCAAATGTGTTTTTCTGCAGCAATATTGGCTAATGTTAGGTTGATGCAAGAAGTTAGTTTATGAAATTTTGTGCCTATGTCAAGATCGGTACCTAGGATGCACTATGCAGAGACTACAAGACAGCATGTCCCCACTAGCATAAGGACGAAAAGTAATACCACAAGAGAACAGCCACCTTGCATATGTAAAAACAACAAGTCTAAAATTAATTGTGAGCCGGCCATAGTACAGCACCTAATTGCAAATCCTGAATGCTCTAAAACATATATAGACGGCAAATTTGTGATCATTGGGTAAGCAAGATCGTCTCTTCATTTAAGCATTTTGGAAGCTGTTTACATCAAGAGTCAACACCCAGTCTAATGTAGACAAAAAGAGTTGTTTTCTCACTGCACTAAACAGTACATTGGAAAATCAGAATAGCCCTTCAAACTTAGACCTTAGACAATTATAAACAGACAAAATCACCTGATTTTGATAAACTGCTCCCCATGGGACAACATTTCCGCCAATCAAACCATGACTTCTCTATACACGCTAAATTTACCATAATAGGCAGAATTAAAAAAGCCCCGCAGAAAATATTACATCAATTTTAGAGTCCCATGAAGACAGTTAGATTAAACGCCTTAAGAACCTACACCCCAATGGGCTGAATAACAAACTAAACCATCCATGAAACTTCAAATAAACTTTTATACTATACCAATTGATGAGTCACAGCACACTGTTCATTCATTGTCATCACATTATTCCCTTGTGGCTTATTATATCATTACACCTAAGTCTATCGAATGCTAACTGGTAACCTGGTAACACTTCATTAAACGAAACTTGATATCACATATACTACGTCAAATTGTAAAGTGTAGTTATAAAAGCAGTAATCGTCTTTCTTTTATTCACATTATATATATATATATATAAACAATATAGACACTCAAGAAGAATTCCAACTCTTAAAACATTTCACCATAGCTTCATCAGTTAAAATTCCTCCAGCTATACTAGTGTTTATATAAAATCAACTTCAACAAAAACTAACAATGCACAACTACGAAAAGAAAATGGAAACTGTAAACAACGAGAGAGAATCACATTATCACATTATCACATTATGTAGAAAGAAGGAAATGCAGGGCATGCAAAGACAGAGAGGTATTGGAGAAGTTGAAAACGACCATCCCTCCAGGGCTGAGAGAGCGGAAACAGAGACAATAGAATAAGTATAGCAGCATGGGAAATATAGCTAAAAACTTACATAGAAAGACATAGAAAGACATAGAAAGTAGAGAATCCTAATATGCTAAATACGCAGCAAATAAATAAATATTGCAAAGGTGACAATAAATTAGCACAATAATAAACCATAATCTAAAACAAAAATAAAAACAGAAACAGCACAATACAAACTGATAAAATCAATAAATCATAAAACTATATTTCCACTTGCCTGACATTAAGGCCTGGGGTGTGAAAGTGTCTAGCTTATAATGCCAGAAACTATCACGTATCCTATCCCCCCCAACAAGTCTATCTAATGTCTTAACACGAATATCTTCCAGAAAAAATGATGGTTCTCCTCAGAGAAATGTCTGAAGAGATCCATCTGAGGAACTGATGACCCTGAACTAAACTTACGATAGCACGCCTTGTAGTTAATCCTATACCTAAAAGGCGTGCTAGTGCTACCCACATACTGAAATCCATACACAACACAGTGAAAAAGATAAACAACATTAGACAAATCAAACTTAAACGCAAAATTTATCTTATACTCCTTCTTAGTAACATGGGAATGAAAACTATCACAATTATCTATTGATACACACACTTGACATCTGGACTCAGCTCTAACCAAAATATCCTTAAGGTTCTTACAGCGTTGAAATGCAGTGACCGGAGGTTCAGGAAAAACCATCCTACGCTCCTCCAAATTAGAAAGCACAGAGTGGAAATCCCTGACGGTTTTCCCCACACTGTTGAGAGCTGGACGGTATGTAAGCACCAATGGAATTCTGTCCGCCATCCCTGAGTTGATGTTCTTGTTCCTATTGGCTAGAAGAGCTTCCCTATCTAATTCCCTAACCCTATCTGCTCATTAACTAGTGACTATTCATAGCCCATTTCATTTAACCACGCAGCCAAACTACACAACCTATCCTTAAATTAGCGATCTTCTGAACATATCCTACATTATCTAAGGGCTTGACTGTAAGGGATTTTCTATGCAAGAACTGATGGGTATCAGTTGGTTTGCAAAAGAGTCCGTTGTTAAGAGTCCCCCATTCCCCACTCTGGCCTGGGCATATAAAACGCTTATTGTATCCCGAGAATGCTCACTTGTTTAAGAAAATTGATGAAATGCTCCAGTTTCTCCTCCCTGTGTCCAGATATAAAAAGCATCATCGATGAGTCTCATCCAGACCCATGGTTCGTCCACTGAAGCTTCCACCAACCTTTCTTCCAACCTACCCATAAAGAGATTAGCATAGGCCGGTGCGAACTTCGTACTTATGGCTGTCCCTAACTTCTGCCTATATATCTTATTGTTGAATTCAAAATAGTTGTTATTAAGGACAAGAGATCCCAGCCCAACAACGGTATCAGTAGCCACTACTGGGTCTAACCTCCTCCCAATGCTTCCCTAATGGCACTAAGACCATTACTGTGGGGAATACTAGGATAAAGGCCCACCAAATCAACAGTGCAAAGAAAAGCCCCCTCCGGTATGCTACCTATCTCAGTGAGTCTGGCTAAAAAGGCTTAGTAAATATATATATATATATA
>WIPJ01067652.1:117728-151944 GCA_018155075.1 Cassiopea andromeda
ATTATATATATATATATATATATATATATATATATATATATATATATATATATATATATATATAATGTATAGTTATTAAAAAATCTTTTGTTGGAAAGATTCTATGGTGTCAAAAGTGGTTTGTTGGAATTTACACTAGCAAAAGTGCTAAAGTTTTGTAGTACATTGTCACAGAGATGTGCCATGATACTTTCCTTACATTTTGGGGGCATCATACTCTCCATTTGCATGTCACTGGATAGCTATTAATTCCAACTGCTTCATTTATGTGATTTTCAAAATTGCCATATCCTCAAAAGCATTCCTAGCTAACTTGATTCAGGCAGATATGAGGAATTTGATGCTCTCTAAATATATATAAATCATATACCATATGATAGACCTCCTTCTACACGTTCTGAATATGCAAGAAGATTCCAGGTTTTCCTTAGGGGAGGGATGGTAGAACAGAAAACAACTCACCAAAATCCTTGCATTGGCCTTGTATGTACATGCCTTTGTCATCAAATAATCACTCAATAATTCTCAATATAACCGAACAATAAAGCTCTATCAACTTATTCCCCCTCTACCTTGATTTTTTCAACCTTGTATGAGTTAGGCACTAACTGGTGCAATGAGACAAAAATATGAATTTCAGCTGTTCCTGGTGTTTTCGACTATCTATGTGTATAACTGTACGAAGTGTAAGAGGTTAATATTACGGAAATAATTATCTATTTTCAATATAAATTCCCATTAATCATATTTCAAACGTTTTTTTACACTTTTGCAATGCGAACGTAGTTTACGTGTGATCTTTTGCCTGACTATGCTACCAATTTTAATTTACATTGTTGCCCCTATCACGTGACCTAGCGAGCTCTCTACTCCTATTATCTCTATGGTAACCATAGTACCTTTGAAAAGCAACTACTGCTACTAACGCTCACAGTCAACTTTGGTTCGGAAAAGGGCATTTTCTGACACTCTGGAGGGCATGGTCTCAACACATTTTTCTTGCAGCAAGCCTCCAGAGCTCCAGTTCAATTTCAAAGTCCTTCCAATCGTATTGTTTACTCGCCCATATTCAAATTCAAAAGGCAAAGGCCTCTACCTCTGCCAAAAAGTATGTAATTTAGGCGTACACTCTTCCAAGTATTTTCTTCAAGTGTAGTGGGTTAAAACAACAGGGTGTTTTTTCATTACCATAGCGAAATTTTTAGAAAGGAAAAGGAGATGGTTTGAAGAACTGATTTGTGAAAGCACATTCCCTTCAAATAGCAACATTATGGCAAGACTTTTTAAAAGGGTGCCCACTGGACGCTGACAATCCAACCACTCACAAACACGCAAATTAGCTTTGGAAAGACAAGACATAATTCCACTTGCCTGTTCATGCTAAGACTGATATTGGATGGAAAACAGCACATAACACTTTGAAGGAGCACCTGACACCCTGACAAGCATGGTGACGGATTGATGATATCATATGTTGCTGTAAAGGACCACGTGACCCCTAAAGGGACATGGTTGGGTTGCAAAGCAAAATTATGAGCAAGATCTGCAACTAATGATTGTGAAGAAATGATCGCAAACTTACGCTAGGCTACACGGTTCTACATTCCTTCCTTTTATCGAACCGTGTAGCCTAGCGTACGTTTCCGATCATTTTTTCACACTCATTAGTCACAGATCTTGCTAATAATTTTGCTTTGCAACCCAGCCATGCCCCTCTAGGGGTCACGTGGTCCTTTACAGCAACATATGATGTCATCAATCCGTCACCATGCTTGTCAGGGTGTCAGGTGCTCCTTCAAAGTGTCATGTGCTGTTTTCCATCCAATATCGGTCTCAGCATGAACAGGCAAGTGGAGTTATGTCTTGTTTTTCCAAGGCTAATTTGTGTGTGTCAGTGGTGGGATTGTCATAGTCCATCGGCACCCTTTTAAAAAGCTAGTCTCTCACATCATTCTCCTGCAAGTTAAGTATATACTATATCCTGTTAAAGAATGAAAATCATAGAAAACCAATGTGATGATTTGTAACTAATGACACAATGGTATACTGAAAAATACCATGCAATTCAAGCCTTCACTCCATTTAAACTTTCAAGTGGAAATAAATACGAATCACTGTGTTAGACTATATTGTGAAAGCAAGGCAGAGAGATTATCAAATGACATCTAGTAATGTACGCTACCATGATAGCTAAAAGCAATTCACAAGACAAATAATTATGAAATACATAATCTGTTATACATTAACCAAAACTCTGAAGTATAAATGTGATCAAATGTAGAACAGCTAATATAAGTAGGAATGGAAACAGATCCCAATAGTCAGGAGCATAAAAGGTATTTAAGTGTCTTTAGATAGCAAGTCCTCTAGAAAATATAGAATTTAGAGTCCTTCCATCATAGTTTGCTGCAGAGACTATAAAGGATAGAGTGTCACATAGAGTATCACATGGACTTCTGCCACGCCAATCATTGCATTAAAGCACTTAACATAGATACAACTGTCTTGAAAGGCAACAGCATGTCTTGTCATCCTATGGAAAATAAACAAAAGCGTCATGAATCTCCACAGTTGCCTTGTATGACTGGTATTGGGAGTTTATTTATGAGCATGCCAACAACTCCTTGTTATTGATAATACCTATGCACTCTAAGAAATACCTATGAAAAAGCAATACACACTAATGAAGGAAAAATGTGCAATATTCAATTGATAATTGATAAATATTCATTGATTGCTACCCCTCTAGGTAAAGAAACATGTCATGAGCATTGCCTACAACTCTTAAATATAACCTGTTTACTCAAGCTCAAATTTTTGAACTACACAATGGCTTAGAATTTGTAAACCTGAACAATAAGTATATATAGGATATTTCCTGTACTTGCATTTGTTTCATGTTTCACAGCATAGCTACTCTGAGAAAAACTGCGAAGTCCAAAGAAAGGAATAGTTAATAGGTTCCTATAAACACAAATATGACACTTTCACCTTTACTTGTATGAAAAAGCAAGAAACACATTTCACCTGAGTTACAGGTTGTTGACCGTATACTGTGTAGAATCTAGCAAATTCTGTACAACAAAATAAACGAGCACTGAATATTTATAGGGTGGACTCTCCTGTAATCCCAATACTTAAAGCACAAGTGGCACAAATTTTTGCACCTCATTTTTATTCTTATTTGGAGAGATTGGGTCGAAAAACACATGCAGGCAAAATTGCTTTGATTTGTGAACCAGCTTTATGGCTCTAAAACTGAGCTGAAGAAAGGTAATGTGAGGAGCGTAAGGCAGAAGTTTTTGAATCAATACGCGCACTAAATCAAGGCTGTGACGTCACAGTGAGGACAATGAGGTGCTACAGGGGCATTGCCTTCAGTCAAAAACAGTGGCTTGCCCATTTTGCCTACATGGAAAAAATATTGTATCTGAATTAAACATTGGAAAGTAGATTTTTCCAAGTATTTCTTGCTCTCCCATGTAAGCGAAAGCCTCATTTATTGTCTTGCAATGCCAACAGATTGCAATCACCAGGATAGTCAACTTTCCACTGGCCAGAGAAAACTTCTTTGGTGAAACAGTGGAATGCTGTTGTGCGGACTAAGACGATAAGTGGAAGCATTTTAAGGCTGAATGCTTCAGTTACTTCACTCAGTTCAACAATGGATTTGCTACAAGGTAAGCTAGAGATTATCCTTGATGTTTCACATTGGATTATTTCTCAGGATGACACAATGAACACATTCTTTCATATGAAGCACAAATTCTATCTTCACTTGGAAGCTCATTAATCTTTGATTAAATCTAGCCTTGCACGTTTCATAACTCTTTCTTAAATTTCTAATACTTCTAATAACAATAAAAACCCAGATTAGGCTCCTTTGAAGGTTCTGTGAGGCATGCAAAGGATGTTTTCTTCTATTTTGTTTCTAAGTTGATCAAAAATGATCTTGTAAAATATCACTACTTGAAACTAAGATTGCTTATTTCATGTTTCTTAATGCCTAATTGCAGTCTAATTGCAGTTTTGTTATAGAGACATATATTCTTCACTTTCGTTTCAGACTTCTACTGAACAGAGCAGCTGCTGTACCAACCATCCATTCACAGGACACAATCACACATGAAGCATCAAGTTTAGCAGTCAGAAAAAGAGAAAGGGCACGGGTACTGGAAGAAATATTGAAAGATAAGTGTGAGAGTGATGCTAAAAGTGACCATACCAAGGAAAACTTGACAGAAGATACTTTCAATAGCAATAAGCAGCTGTGAACAGCTACACAGACAGAACAGTTGCATCTCCAAAAATCATCGAACCAATTCAATCAGACAAAGAGATTTATATAAGATCCCTTGGAAAAAATCCAAACGACAGTTGGCATACAAGTGTCATAGGATTTTGTGTTTCCACTATCCTCTTCAGAAAACAAAAAAGAAAATATGAATCTGTAGGAAATCAAAAAGAGAACATCAAAGACACTGATGATGCAATGTATGTTGATGATGTTGAATTTAGTAACAATGACAATTCAGACAATGATTATGAGGCAGATAATGATCTTGATTGTTACTTAAGTGATGAAGATGTGCAGCCCCAGTTTAGGAAAATGGAGCCCTTCCAAGATAGTTCAGTGCCTCATAAAGAAACCTAATTACATTGTGTTTCAGAGCCAGCTACTGCTGCTGTTGTCAATGTGCCATTTTTGTTTATCCACTGCTGTCACTGTCACTTCTGTTTTGAAAGGTAGTATGTTAGTTGCTGTAATTAAGTGCTCAAAGTGCAAATCCAACTGGGGATGGCATAGTCAGCCAAATATCAGAGGATATGCTGTTGGTGATATTTTGCTGAGTGGAGCCATAATTTTCTCTGGTAATCTGCCAAAGAAATCATTGAGGTTACTCAAAAGTATAAGCATTGCTTGTCCGTCCGCAAGATCATTTTGTTGACACCAGAATACGCATATTCATTATGTTGTCGCCAAACTTTGCCATTCACAGCATCATCAGTTGTTGTAAGGTATAGGAGAAGGTTTACTAATTGGAGGTGATGGAAGGTGTGATAGCATGGGATATTCTGCTAAATATGGATCCTATGCAGCTATTGACCTACAGCAAAATGGGATTCTGCATGCAGAACTTGTTCAAAGCAATGAAGTGAAATCTTCTTATCATATGGAGCTTGAGGGGCTACAGCGAACAATCCACTTACTTAATAGATCTCAAGTGAAAGTTAGAGCAATTGTCACAGATCATCACAACTAGATTGAGCATGAAAATTGGTGCGCGCTGTTGATTGAAAACAAAAACAAGGATGCATCTACTGGGGACCTTTTAAATCAATAAAAATAGCCATTTGAGATGAAATTTTTGCAAACATTGGTCTCAGCCAGATCATTGAAGCTGAAAAGGTGTAAGTTATGTAAATAATAGAAAATTCAAATACTTGTGCCACTTGCACTTTAATTCCCATTGACTCAATCCCCATCCATGGACTCTGGTATCATCTATCTATACAAAGAAGTACACTACAGCAAATTCAGGAAATGCTAAAAACCTCCATAAAAATGACTGTATGAAGTAGAAACTGCTAATTAGCTCCCTTAAGTAATATCCACTAGCACATAGCATAAAAACTAGAGAAAATTTCCTAGTTACATATTACATAAAAAGACACTCTTTGTAGAGTTAATTGCATACTACTGATAACCCATGATAGTGCTTCAGTGATATAACTCCATCCTACAGCAAGAAACTCATAATGAACTACCTCAAATGGACCTACAAAATGCTTGTAATATTGGCCATTTAACTAACTTAAGACCATATAGTGGCCTATTGCAAAGCATACACTACCTGAACATGTAATATTGACCAATCACTACACATTATACTGCATGTACTTTTGACTATGAAGTCTTTCAGCAGAAGTAATACATGAAAAAGTTCAGATTCAAATAGTTATTCAAACTGCGTCCTCAGAAAACTCAGGAGAAAGGCACACCTTTCATAAAAAAGCTGTGATTGAAATACAAAAATTGCTAAATAAGCTTCCTCCAATGAAATCCAGTGAAAAGCCTAAGCTAACTTCTTTCATGAAAAACCCAATGATCACCCTCAAAAAAATATTAATTACTTAGTTGAAAATAGACAATCTGCTGGAACTTTGTTGCTAGAGTAATGTCTTTACTGTGTTCAGTTCAGAAAATTGCAAGTGAATACTGGCAAAAACATAAATTTTTTAAAGAGTATTCCTAAGTTACAACATATCTACTTTTTGACTGAACATCACAAAAATAGAACCAAATATATGTTGATTTGCTTGCCGTTCATAAAAACATACTCCAAAAAAGAGCAATTAATGTATTAGAATATTGCAGGTAATGCTAAGTCATCTCTTGCAGACAAATAGGCTAAAGAAAATATTTACTGTGAACAACATTTGGAGCAAGGTTTCAAATACAATGTGCAGATTATAAAAAACATAAATTGGACCATAAAGACAAAGTTAAAAAAACTACTAACCCCTAAACTCATAACTGTGAATAGTCAACTATAAGCACTTTTTCATAAAAATTTATCTATTAATATAGCAAGTCCCAAAACATCTGGAAATGTTCACATGCACCCCTCAACAAATCAAACCTAGAGGCTGGCATATAAGTTCATCCACTTGAGCATATATAACTCCTTACTTGATTAATTGCAAATCAGTACCAATTGCACATCTATAGGTCAAAGTTTTGTCTAAAATAAGGAACTGCTTATAGGCCCCCTAAAATAATATCCAGTAGCCCCAATTAAACAATCAAGTGATCTTGTATTGTTGATGCTTTGCTAAAACCTTATTCTAAGCAAGAATTTACGTGCCATCTCAGACATATCACCAGGATAGTGGCTTCTCCAAATTAAATTGGTAGATATCTAAGAGACTTGTATATTAAAATACAGGGAAAAACTCACCTGGCAAGATGTACAGCAGCAGAAGTAGCAGCATAAAACCAAAATGGCGACTCGCTCTTGCATCCCAAATGTGTCCTCGGGTGGAGCCGAACAATGGGACAATGCTCCTGATCGACAGGCATAACAATACAACAATATGCCTGATCGACAAAAAAACGCGGGGGGTGACCAAAACAGATCGCATATCACAGTGAAAAAAAGATTTCTCAGTGAAAAAGATACACATCGAAAATTCCAACCTTATTGGGTGTCTAGGGCGTGGGGGAAACCCCACAGCCAGGTTCCAGCCACCCCCTTGTAGCAGTTTTGGTGGCCATCCTTACGGATGGATCTTTGCGGCCCCTTTCGCAGGCCATTGATTAAAGGGCGAGAACTATTGTCCCCAGGCTGCGCGGACCACTTTTAATTAGTTAACGGGTTAGGCATCGTAGTATAGAGTGAAATTCTGCTACGGAGCTGAAAAGTATCCGGCACCCCTGCTCCTGATGGAAAATCTCTAGCCATGCCATGGATGTAGTAAAAAATATAAGATAAAATACTGTCTTTGGTCAGTTTGAAAACTTTGAAAGGTCTTATTTGACGAGGAGGGTGTAGTAATTCCGTCTTAAATGTATCCCACATACACGTGTTTCTAATAAGAAAGATTCTTTTGGCCCAGACTGGAACTTTCTTAACTTTCGCACGAGTCCAGTAGCAAAGTTTCTTTACACTGTCCTAGCAAAAATTTTTAACTTCCAATGTTTTGTGCATGGACATTAATGGAAAGAGAAAAAGTTCCATGTACACCTGACGTGATGATAAATCTTAGTAAATACAGCAAAAGTTAAACTTTCATAGGGTAGCCAACATTACACATATAGCATTTTCTACACGGATAAATCAAATTTCAAATACATGTACGCTTGCAGACTTTCCTAAGTTTCAAACATCCGTTACTGAACTTTCTTAACTTTTTGAGCAGTTGGGTACTACGTTCTTATAGAACTTCTTATAAACTTTCTCTTAAAAAACGTGTATTCATTTTAGTGATATCTATCTAAAATAGAAGCTGTCAACTTCTCAGAAATCGAGTTGTACAAGTCCTACTCTTGCACGTTGTAAAGCAGGCCAGTAGCAAGAACTTCTATAAAGGGTAGGCATGGCGATAATGGATTACAACTGGAAGCACTATGGTGTGAAAGAGATGCGCAGGAAAGAAAATGGGGTTTGGGAAAAATTTCAAATGCTACACCCTCTAGAATTCGGGAAAAGCCCCCTTTTAACATAGGATTAGAATTGGTGCCTTCATTGGTTCTTCCCTTTGATGTGGTATGAACCGCTGCTTCTAATCTGTTGGGGATGTCACTGCCATACCCATCCCAGTATTTACCCCTGCATGATTGATTTGCATTAATTCGGATTCATATTCTGCATGATTGAATTGCATTCTCACTTTATGAAATAACATTTTGGAACTGCAGCTTGAGTGCTTGCATTTCTGACTGCATGCATGCATTTTAAACTCGACAAAGGAAATTTGACGTGGATGTAAATCTACAATGGGGCACCAAAGAATTAATTTGACAGATAAAAATCAACAACTTTTTTCTGGCTTTCCTTAAGTTTCAGCAAAATTTCCGGAATTTTCATGACTTTGCCTGACTGCACTTAAACCACACATTTTCCTGACCATATGAAGCATGTAAAAAGGACAGCATATGACAGGAATGATGGATATTTTATTGTAAGGACTGAAGCGGACCAGAAGTTTTCACACAGTTTTTGTACTCTGATGATAGGAAGGAAGAGAAATATCATTGGGAACTAAAGTATATTCAAGAGTAAGAAACCAGGAACAGGTATCAAAAGATCTTCAAAGACTGCAGGACTGTAAGAATATGGAGAAGAACTGAGTGCATGATGAGGAATGAAAGGCTAGATTTAAAGATGTTCGTACCTTTATGTGCTGTTTGATGTAACTCTAGAAAGTGGTTTAATTATTTTTCATGGTCAATTGTCGAATTGGCTGACAAAGTATTCCTGCATAGTTGTAAGCTTAAAGCTCTTGTGACATCAAAGTTCAATTTGCACCATTGGGATACTCTCTAGGTCTAAATAAACGGGGTCCTGATAAACGGGGGGGGGGGTTGGAAAAAATTCCATAATTTCACAAACGAGGGGTCAAAATAAACGGAAGGTCGGAATTTGAGAAATGGCTTTACATGATTATAGATCGATGGAAAGAACAAAAACAGGTTATCAGATAGCATAAAACTAAAAGACATACAGAAGCATGCTATTTTTCCATGCACATTGAGCGTAAACAGTACTAGTAAAGAAAGGAATTAAATTGAGGGGAACGTAAAAAGTCAATTTCCCTAACATCAATAAACGGGAGGTCCAAATAAGGTAAAATGGGTTGAAAAATCGAAAAATTAATATATGGGACAATTATTTAGCAACTGAGAGTAGCCTTAGAATAATCTGTGTATTTCCAGACCAAACGTGATAAATACGAGTTCTCAATGGGAACAAAGTTGCTACAAATATAGCAATATATAATCAAATTCATTTCTGAAACCACAACATTATTAGAGCTCTTGCTTACATCTGTAATAGGCAGTGCACCAACGAAGAACTCGCTTCTGAGTTTCTGGTTCAGATCCAAATTCGGGAGTCTAATACCAGGTTTTATATAGGGTAGTGAATCTAAGTCAATTTCGTAGTCAAGCTGTCCAGTATCATCAAATGGCTGACTTACAATCTTTGGATTCAAACGTAACCTCTTCAACGCTTTTTAATATTTGATAGCTAGGCTGATGTATTTCAACCACAAACAGTTGCAGATTTTTCCAAATTAACATCATACCTCAGATTAGTAAGTAACATCTGTAGATGTTGCACATGCTCTAACAATAGAAGGTGTTTATGGTTTAACCTTAGTATTTATTATCGGTTCACCGTTTGTATCTGATTTAAATTTGCCTTACATCTACAAGCACGTAGGCCTAGCAAATTAAATTCCTCACTTCAAACAAACAAATTTCAAATGGCATCAACATCCAAGTAAAGCCGTAATGAAGCAAATTATGGTGTAAAATACCAATGTAAAATAATCTGCAGACAAAATTAGTAAGTTAATAAGTCTATACAGTTGTGCACATAAGCATATGGTGCTCAGTTCAACAAACGGATAATTCTAACACTATATATTCTAATGTACATAATCATACCCCCACCTCCACAAAACAATACTACAAAAGAATTGCAATATAGTATTAGTCCTAACTTTTGAGTACAAGATAATTAACTTCTTCCTGAAAATAGATTTACCTCAAATGATATGTTAAAATCATTTCCATATCTTCTCCTAGCTAATTCTCTTAATTCCTCTGCTAATTTTTCTTGGCTGGTTCCATTAACATTAATGTAATGGCAATGTGAGCTTGCATAATGAGTAGAGATAGCCTAGGATATTAAAAAAAATTGCATTAAGATATGGCAACACTCTCCAGACTATAATAGAATGGCGTGGTAATAGTTGAGGGGGGATGGGGTTGGGAAAAAGTCTAGAGCTACATAATAATCTCTCCATGTCAATGCCATTTGGAAGAATTTAAGTACTAATCTTATTGATTCTAACGGCAATAACTCTTGTTTTTATCTCTCATCTAAAAATGCAATGCTTTTTATCTGCCATATTGGCTCACAATTAGGATTACAATGAGAATGTCATGGCATGCAGTTTTTGCAAAAAGATTAGTAAGGGTGAGAAGCCTATTCTGGAGTTGAGCGTAGCTGAACTAAATTGTACTGGGTCAGTCTTACATGACTCAGATATGAAGACAATTCAGAGATCTTGATCTTACAAGTAACAACATTAATAAAATGCAAAGAGTTCTAAACAAAAACTTGGCATAAAAAATCAGTCAATTAGTTGGTGTGATGTGACTGATATGGTAACCAAGATGACAAGATGTAATAAATGCTATAACTGGCACTTAAAACTTCAAAATCGTCTGAAGAAATATGAAAGAAAAGATATGAAATACGAAAGAATATCATGGAAAATTGACAGCTATTGATATTATGTAACGGATTGTTTGAAAAAAAGAAACAAAAACATATTGATAATGCATAAATGAAGAAATGATATGATAAAGTATACTAAGGGCTAAACAACACGGCAAGTTTTTTCATTAGTTTTGCTAATGAGTCTTTCATCAATTTTTGCTACAAGGGACTATAATAAGGGGGAGGGTTAGAATCGAATGCTTTGGAGATAACTTTATGATACTGCATGCAGAATAATGCCCCTTACAAACTTTCCGTAGATCAAATTATCGGAAAAAATCGTGTCTGAAAGCTTAATTGTCCGAAATACTCTTTAATCTCAAAGTTTTATCGTCTGAAATCTTGTTTCTCTTGAGTAAAAGCTGGCGTATGGGCAATTTGAAGCCTGTTAATCAACACTAACCATTTGAACATATTGTAAAACAACCGATGTATTACAGGGGTAGTAAATGAATAATAAATATTAAAATAGGAACTAACAGCAACGAGGCACACAAATAGCAAATAAAGATAAATCCATATCAAGTCCAACCACAACTTTAACAGCAACGGCAAGGGACACGGTAATTTCAGCGCTTAATTTTCAACAATAACTATTTCGGCAACTTCCAATACAGTGACTTGCAACATGGCGACTTACAACAATTTAAATAATTCGGCAACAGCTAATTCAGCCAAGACAACTCCAGCCAGATTCACGACAATTTCAACCAGCAGAAACTATGGTAAAAATCACCGTGACGAATAACTTTACAAGACACCACATGGCCAAAATTATATAAAGCACATTGCACAAGAAACAACAAAGTGACGACAGCAGATGATGAGAAAACAAAACATGAATTCGGCTGAAAAGTGAAGTTAAACGTGATGTCGAAGCAAAGGCTTTGTCCTCGAACTAGAGGCGGTTCTACAACTCTCTTGATCTTTTCTTCATCCCCTACGACAAGGTTTTTGGAACTACATTGATACCCCTTTATCCTCAAACTTTCCACCTTCAATTACTCTTTGAGCAGAGCCGCCTTCAAATCATTTGTATATTGGAGAACAAGTGTGTTCATGCTTTTTGTTTCCCTTACTATCTATCCAGCACGATTGGCAACTAACAACACTTTTAACCTAGTTTCAGTTTAATAACTTAAGCTCCTCTTCTACACCACTGCTTATTCATTCACTCTTTAAAATCAAAGTGAATAAAATAACGATTTCATTTCACTTTCACAAAGAAAGCTTCCTCCTCCAAATTCAGATGCCCTTATTTCTTGACACTAAACCTCAGCAACTGGCAATAGATCAATTAATCGAACCGGAAAGAAAAATAGCAAAATTCAGCTATACAGTCACATTCAGTGGACCATAGTATTGTTTGTACCATATGCAAGCGGCACAAAAATTACACGGACTCATATTAAGACATATTTTTCGCTATTTGTGCATGTTTAGAGATTGGGGCCAAATGCAGTATTATTCACAAATAAATAACACACCAAAGTATACCATGGCCAGTCAGTTCCACAATTTTTGCAATTCGAAAGTGGAGGAACCTGATCTATTTGTTTACCAGGGTCCAGGATAAGATCAGATTGCTGTATATCTGTGTGGTTTCAGCATCAATCTCAAAGCTAGTACAATATGAACAAATGAATATTGATTTCTTATGAAACCATAGTATTCTGCAAAATAGTGTAAAGGATATGTAAGCCAATATTCCATACAACCAAGTATGAGGCCAATGTAGGAGGCATGGTTGTTCCTACTATCACAATTAAGACCTCTCTTGTCCTTTCAGCTGTTGCACCTTTCAAAAATTTCATCCACTTACAGATTCTCTCCTTTTTATATATTGACTTTACTTTGTGTTGCCTCCTTTTAGAATTTATTTGTCATTTTCATTTCTATTTTTTGATTAGTTGTCGCTAGAGGTAGAAATAGTTTTTATTGCTTTGTTGTTTTATTGGTCTTAATTTGTTGACTGCACGAATTTGGGGTCCATAGGTGTATGAGAGTTGAAGTAGAAACAAGATTGTGAAGTACTATTGAAGTTTTTGAGTTGCTAGTCGATTTTTAGATGTTCCTCTTAGTTTTTTGATTGAAATTATACAGTGATATTTCTTAAAACAAAAAACCAATGATATTTCTCACATGATCATGTAGGGCCAGATTTAAAGGAAATTTGTTATGATGTGGTTATTATTCAGTAGATTTAAGTTAGATATTTTTTAATTATTATGTTGTTTGAAAATGGGGGCACTGACAACCCCTCAAGATCGGCCACGACATCATCAATACTCACAAAAAGGAGAAAAATCAGAGGACGCTATTGTGCTCTAGTAAACTCAGCACAGATGCAAAGGTGCTTCTTTTACAAGATATACAACGTTTCAAGCTTGCCAGAATTGCCTTTCCTTTAAGATTGCGAACATTATTCTGCAATATCATCCATGAATTCCAGGCAAGATTGGTGCAAGCAATCACTATAAAGACCACGTGTTGTTAAAAGCTGTCATCTTAAATGTTTTGCCGTCACTATAATAGAAAATGGTGACTTAATTGTTTACTTAATGGGATCCTGAAATGAAATAGCTGTGTGTAATACAGAACCTAAAAACCTGCCCTACATGCAATTTATTCTATATATAAATTTGTGCTAAAAATCAACTATTTTACTTTAAAACCCCATTTTGAAAAGAGGGAAAGACTTCAAAAGTCCCCAAGTGGCAATCAATTCTGTAATGCTTCATGACCCCAAATCCATCTTGAGAACATTAACTTGAAATTCATTACGAATTTTCTGGGTTGGGACTTGTGCACTATTTCTACTATGAAGGGCTCCCAACACAACATCAATACTAGGTATGCACCCCTGTCCATCGA
Source organism: Cassiopea andromeda (assembly GCA_018155075.1). NCBI lineage: Eukaryota > Metazoa > Cnidaria > Scyphozoa > Rhizostomeae > Cassiopeidae > Cassiopea > Cassiopea andromeda. Next base: position 131,618 of record WIPJ01067652.1, read on the forward strand.
CTTCCATATTTCAAAAGCCCCACTGAATTGAAGGCTATAAAAGATGAACTTTAATACACGCTACACATTGGTCAACCTAACAATTCCGCATAGGAATCACCTTGCATTATTGTAAGTAAACCCATGAAACAAGGAAAACCACAACCCCCACACTCTGTGGTCGAATATGGTGGATTAAATGCTGCCACTAAGGGTTAAGGATAACCAAATACACAATGTTTCCAATGTCTTATATGCTATCAGTGGGGATAACTACTTTGCAAAATTAGATGTGGCTAGTGCAAATTCCTGTCTCTACCTCCCATTGCCACAAAACTTTGCAACCCACTTAGGACTGTACATGATTCATTCTTACTTTTCTTTCTTTACTGAACCATGTACCACAGCCTATTGTAGGTATTCGGTCAGTTTTTCAATTATTTTTTGCAAATAATTTTTTATTACAATCCCAGCAAACCCAGCAGAGGGCCAAGTGGTCCATAGTAGCAGCAGGTGATGTCATCAATCCATGCAGGCAAGTGAGCACTCTTCTGGATTTTCCAGGCTAATTTACAGGTTTTGTTCACATTTATCAGGCAGTTGAAACAGCTTTGTAGTTTAGGGTTGTCCAACGAAGACCAATTAATAGATATTCAGTTATCGGTTTTAGTATTCGTTCAGTGAATTCTCTGACCAATTATTCGGGAGGAATCAAATTAGTCGATTAAATGGGAGGAGATAACTTCTTCGATTAACTAGGTATAGTCAAATGCGTCGATTATCCGATTGGTCGACTTCTTCGATTCTTCGGGTGTAGTACATACACTGATTAGGGTACTGTCAAAAAAATTCGATTCTCTGGTTCAAGTGCAAATGATCTGGCTGTTACTATGTCAATAATAAACCAAATGGCCCTTTATGAAGCTAGTTCACAATGGCAGAAAGGGCAGTTTTCTCATGTGAGATATATCGCTAGTTTTTCGCTTTAGAGGACTATAATTTTCAATCAAAAAAAAGAACATCAAAAATTGACTAACAACCCAAAAAATTCAATTGTCCAAGTAAATAGGGTAAAAATGTTCACTGTTACTTGGTCTTGTTCTTGAGTCATCTTCTTTGTCTTTAATGTGTCTTCTTCTTCATCCTTATTTACGTAGTGTAATTCACTGTTCATCCATTCACAGCGTAAAGGTACTTCCCAATCTTATTCTACTTAGCTCTCATTCACTGCCTTACCCCAAATCAACCCAACCAACAAATTAGAACAAATAAAACAACAAAACAACAATAACAACCTCATCCTCCCCCACTAACCCTTGCTCTCAGCAAACAAAAAGAAAAAAGTCAAAATGACAAATAAATTCGAAAACGAGGCAGCACCATAATTTCTTACACCTCGTATTAGTCTTATGTACTAGAAACGCCGTATGTCTGACCACACCTATGGCGGAGTCAACCTAAGGCAACATCCGTGTGAAATAAGCGCCATGCTAAAACTCTATGAAACCTCTAGGAATTGGTAGTTGCTATCAAGATATCTAATTCTAGTCATGAGCCAAACTTCTACCTCCTCTGGTTAAAAAGATATAAGCAATATTATTTTTTGTCACAAGAATTTTCTGCTGAAACACACAATGGCCCAAAAAGTGGCACAAGACAAAACAGCACAATAGCAATTTTGGAACAACTTAAAATCTCCTTTTTAATTTCCAATCAGTTGAGACCGTCTCATCATTTAAATCTACTGTGCCCTTTGAGCACCGTAATCGTGATTTCACCACCACGGTCTTCCTGCATGCAGATTATGCCACTAGATGTCACATAAAGTCCGCATGTTTTGTCAAAAGTCACTTGTCTGACATCTTATTTCCGTAACATCTCAAAAAAATCAAATTTCCGAAAATCGCTATTAAATGTGCATATTATATTACACACTATCAATACAAACCGTGCACTAGTACTACTTTGCTAACATTATACATACTGTTTTGTTACATTAAATTTTATTATAGTGTATTTTTCTGTCATACATGAACTCAATCTGCCAGGCAGTTGCATGTTGCCTATTCTGCTGAAGCATGTAATTGTATTTGACTTCAATGTGAATGATATAAATGTTTCAAAAAGAAGAATTATTTTTATTCACCCAGCCATACCCACCAGACTCAGCCACAACCTAACAAATCTATGTTAAATACCCAGGCAAACAAGTCGTAACACATCACAGATTGTAAGCTGTATCTGGTGCACTGTTTGTCTGAGTTTTGCATCGAGCCAATCAGCTTTCAATGGTTTAGAGACAAGTGATTGCACTACAAGGAACCTTTAAAATGTGGATGGGAAGTACAGAAGGATATCAATTGAGGTTAATAGAAACATCTAAAAGATAATGATTAAAAATAATGATAAGAAACTCTATCAGACCTCTAATGTGGCATACAATAAAACATGATAAAAATGGTGCAGGAGAGTTATCAAATAGCTGCGTTGGCACGTAATCATGGAATTGGAAACACTTTGGTACAATAGCCAGGCAAAATAAGCTGGGCAAGTTAGTACTCAAGGCGAAGCTCAAGACCCTGCTTATATAGAATCCTACTTCTGCACCCTACATCAGTGGTGTGAAAAAGCATCAAGGATTATTGAAAGTGCGACTGCATACAGATGGAAACCATATAAAAATAAATGTCCTGGCAGACTGTGGTCAAAGAACATTTCCTAGTTTGTAAAAAACAACCATCAGTAAAATGCCAGAAGGCTAGAATCATTAAAACAAACAGAATTACAAACCAACCTTTCTAAAACGCTTTGTTTTGTTGATCCCAGAACCATGTATCAATATGGGATGAAAGAATACTGTATCACCTGCATCCATTTCTAGATGAAGTCTTGGCAAAGTTGGATCAAAATCCTTAATCCCATGGTAAAACTTGTTCACTCCTGTCTGCATAGAAAAGGAGTATTTCAAATGTTGCAAATCAATGTAGAAGTTCAGAAGCACAAAATGGAGTAACGGGGAGAAGCACCAAGCAGGAGAATGGTATTACGAAACAGAAGTTACGGAAATGAAATCAACTTCAAATTCGTTCAAGCTGTGCTTCAGCAAGTTCTCTACACGCAAAGTCTGGAAAGTCCTTCTTCAGCTCAACACTTCCAAATCTAGTGGGCCTGATGGTATATTTGCTATAGTTCTAAAGTCTTGTGCCCCTGAACTCGCCCCTGTTCTCAACAAGCTTTTCCAACTTTCCTACAATCATGGTATTTTCCTTTCTTCTTGGAAACTCGCCCACATTTTAACTATCCCCAAAAAAGGTAACAAATCTGACCCTTCAAACTATCGCCCTATTGCAATCACTTTTCTCATCTCTAAGACTATGGAGACCATTATCACCAAACAACTGCTTGCCTTCCTTGAAACAAACAGCCTTCTTTCTGATCACCAATATGGGATTCGACAAGCCAGATCTACCGTTGACCTTCTAGCCTATGTTGTTTATGCTTGGTCCTCTGCTCTAGAATCCTACAGTGAGATAGAGTGATCTCTTTTGATATTTCCAAGGCCTTTGATCGCGTCTTGCACAAAGGTCTTCTTGCTAAACTGCCAATGTTTGGTCTTCACCACACCCTCATTAAATGGATATCTAGCTTTCTATCTGATAGGTCAATTGCAATTAGGGTCGATGGCTACCTCTCTAATCCTCATTCTATCAACTCAGGTCTACCTCAGGGCTCTGTTATCTCGCCTGTTCTGTTCATCCCCTACATAGATGACCTGCTTTCCTCTATATCTTCCAGCATTGTCTCCTTTCCTGATGACACTTAATTAAGTTCATCTTTTTCATCCAATCCTCAACACCTTGCCTATTCTAATATTTCACCATATCGTAACACTTCAGCCTCACTTCTCACCAATGACTTGACAAATGCAGAGAAGTGGGGTAGTGACAACCTTGTTAAGTTCAATAAAGAAAAGACAAAACAGGTTGTCATAACACGTAAACATCACCAAGATTTCCCCCCTGTTTTCATGAACGGCCATAAACTGGACATTTCATCTTCAATCACTCAACTTGGTCTTTCTATTTCATCTAATCTCACTTGGAAACCCCATATAAACTACCACAGCAAAGCATGCATCTCAGAAACTTGGCGTTCTTTCTAGAGCCCGTGGCTATTTCTCACATTCTCAACTACTAACTATATACAAATTAAATATGGAACGTATTGCCTTCCATTGCCTTCCCCAAATCTTACAACTTGTCTCTTAAATCCTCTCTCCATCTTCTTGATAGAGTCCAGTCTAAAGCCATCCGTCTCTTCAACAATCCAAACCTCCATAATTCTCTACAGTCTCTCTCCCATCATCGTCTTGTTGCAGATCTTTCCATTTTCTACCGCTATTTTCACGGACATTGCTCTCAGGAAATCAAAAATATCATTCCTGATCCAGTGAGGCGTGTGCGAACTACCAGAAGCTCTACCTATTCACACCCTTTCCAAGTTACACTACCTAATCCACGAACTCTATATCACAAATCATCTTTCATTCCTAGAGCTACTTTCCCTGAATCCTACAAATTGTCATCTTTTAAATCTAACAACAACAAACTTGATCTTGTCTCCCTTTCTACATAAATTCCCCTCATTTTCTCAGTTTTTCCTTTGTTGGGGGTTTGTTATAGGCCCTACGGCCTTTCCCCGGCATTACTTACTAAAAACTTATTTGTCATGGCACAGTGATTAAATGAGACTAGAGATGAAGAGATTACATCCAGCCAATTACCATCCCGCACACGCCAACTTCGCATCTTCGACTAGCTTTCATGTTTTTGTTTGTAATTACAGTAATTGGAATAGTTTGGTGCAAAACAAACGATACAACCATAACAAAAATGGCTTTCAAAGATGGCTATTTATGCTTTTTCAAGTTTTCATTGAGGAAGGGTGTTTTTCAACTCATTATGTCTCCCCTTGAACTTGCTTTTGACATTTCTATCCTTCTTTCTAGCTAGGCATTTGCTAATGCTAATCCCTAAATATTTTTTCTATATCCTTCTGGTAACTTCATAACAGGGTGTTAACTTTGACACTGACTGGGGGAAGGGACTGAGAACCTCTTGAGCATTGTGAACTATTTTTATTTATGTGCCATTTTTCTTTAGTATCCAACGCCCTGAAATCATTTGAACCAATGATTTGTACTTTGACAGCCTTGGTAAATTGTGAATTTTACCACTTCATAAAATGTTTTTTGCCAAGTTTACAGTGTAAGGGAATAAAAAGGCCCATACCGAGTGGAATTCCATTAATGACGAGTGTGTTACAAGAGGAGAGATCTCTAGTGACGCCAAATTACTCTGAGTATATGGAGAAAGGTACAAAGTAAGTCCCTCTACGTTTTTGCTATAGTGGAAAAATTGTTTGGGAAGAGGAAGATCTAAGGCGTAAAGGCAGTGTTCAGAGCTACAAACAGGAGAATCTACAGTAGGGTTGCAGTACACGTTTTGGATTAATGTAAGAAAAAGGTAAAATATTTTAGCTTTGTCGCCCAAACATTTAGAGATATGTATCACAAGGTTGCCACTATTGTTCAGGAAAAGTTCTCTAACTTTCCCCTTATATTTTCAGTGATATCCTATATATGTTCTCATGATTTTCCTGGATATTCTTAAAACTCTTCACTAGGATTTTATCATTTCCGTGGACAGGGTTTGGGGAATCTTAGACCCTATTTTATGTGACTCTTATATCGATTGTGACAGGCCATTCATGATGGCAAAGGCCCCAGCATTACGACCAGCAGGGTTAGTGATAGCTGAAGAGTAGGAATGCCAGTCTGGGTTGTGGACATTCAGATCACCAAGAATGATGACTTCAGTGTAAGGAAATTGAAGATTTGATGCTTCGATTGATTTAGATGTATGGTGAAATAGAAGTTTATGATTGTTTGAGATTGGGGAGCAGTATAGGGTGGAGAGATGAAGTTATAAGTAATAGGAATGAAAACTTTCAGCCAGATAAGTTAAAAACCCGGATTTAAAATCTATAACTGAGCTAGATGGAAACTTTGTAAATCTGAGCTAATAAGTGCACAACCACTATCACTTAAGAAGAATGAGGAAAAGAGCTCATCCAGGGCATTCTAGATGAGCTACAACTTTGACCTTCTCGGTGGCTTTATATGGAAATATGAGTACAGTGGAAGGTTTGAGTATTGCTGGAGGTGCTAGTTGATTAGCAGCGGCTTTGTCTGGTATATTTGCAGGGATCCTGAGTCACTAAGTGTTGTGAGTGACTGGGTGCCAATCATCATCACCATCATCATAATCACCACCATCACCATCGCATCGTCACATCGCATCACTTCTGTCACCCATGGGCATGTGTCAATACAAGGGGAAAGTTGGAGAGCATCCTACATCAGTAGCTCTACACAGGCCTTTGATCTTTGGTGCCCTGCCAGATTTGCAGCTGATATTGTCTTCCTGTACTCATCGCATACAATATACTTCACTTTGTACACTCGAGCTGTAAACCCATTGGAAGTTCCCTCTTCAGTTGTTACACCATGCACTGTTCTCATATGTCTTGCTAAATTGCTACCTATCAGCCACTTCTTGCATATCTAGGGACTTAGGTTCGGCTCTGTTCCTCTGTTTAGGCCTACTACTTTTCTTCTGTATTGTTTCTTTGCCTTCGAAAGATTTAAGGAGATCAGATCATTGGCTAGACAGACCTCCTTCAAGTGAAGAAACAAGTTTGTGGCATCGCCAGCATCCTCTGCTTCTTTTTCGGCTCCCAATTATCATCATCATTATCATCATTATTATCATCATCTATCTGTTGGATATCATTCCCTATCAGGAATTCGCCGTCCAATTACTCCTTCCAACATTATCTTTTGTGCTCTGGCAGGCTCTCTTATGCCTGCTAATATTTGCTTTAGATTTTAGTTCATTGCAATGGTCACATGCTATCATGCTGTTGGATAATGCTGTTGGGTCTCTTGTACTAAAATGGTCTAAAGCCACTGGTTTGCTACTGGTAACTGATGGCAGGTAATGCTTTTTCCCTCTCTTAAAACATATTACCTTGATAGGGGCAGGATTGACATGCTTTTTGCAACTCCTCCAAGCACATAATTGGCTAGTGCAAGCAACTGGCTGATTGAGCTTGTGGTATACAACAGCTTCAACCTTGAACAGAAGTGCAGAAAAATGACTGAAAACAGAACCCAAACCAGCCATAACAGTGCAGTTTGCTGTTAGAACCCATCCATTCTGCTTGTTAACTGTCACCCAAGTATCATAAAAGGTTGCTGTTCTGCCTTGTCTTTGACTTGGAAGCACCTTTGAGAAATTTGATAATGGAGTTTAAGCAAATTAGCATAATCTCAACAACTTTTCTATAATAAGCAAATACATAAACAGCACAAAGCTCTAGTTTAAAAGACTCTTTTTACTAGAAAATTACTACCCCATTCAACCAAACAGTTTTACTCAGTAAGGAAGCTTTAAAGACTACTACATTCATTAGGGACAAAGCTCACCTTTGACTTAACAAAACAGAAGGATGGTGATGCTGATTTGTGGTAAAAGCAATCTTGTACATGACCTTCTCTGAAAAATTTGAACCCGTCTAAAGACTTGAATGCATTGCTAGTTTCATTTGTGTGGAAGCTTGGTGTCTCAGTCAAATGTTTAGTTATGTCACGAGAGGAGATATCTGAAAACTTTGTAATATCATCCAACCATCCTTCAAGGGCATATGGATCGCCAAGCATCAATCCCTTTTCAAGTGTAAGCTTTTCTTTATATTCCTACCTGTCGTTATCCGAGAGTGATCTATAGTATTCTGGCATCATGTTTCCCAACAGTATTAATACAAATGAAATGCCGCAGGTCAACGAACTGATCAAAGCGAAGACTTCGATTATGAATAGTTCATGTTTTGCCTGTCAGTATGCACGCGCATTTCGCCTGTGACGTATCTATGAAAGGGGTCTATACGCAAGTACGTTAGTGAGGTTCAGACCAGCCTGGGTGTTATGGTAAGAAGATGTTAACGCTCGTTTGAGTATATTGGTGGTTTGGATTTTCAAGTAAGTAATTTTAAGACTGGTTTGTCCCTATTTGTCTTGGCCCTCGGAGATCTTGTCAACCCCAACCATAAATTATCAAGTATGCCAGAGAGATGGAATGAATTAAATTATATCTAAAAAGTGATATGCTCTTGCAATTACAATGAATATAGAGCATCAATGAACATGTTAGTCATTCATTTTCACATTAACTATGTCAACAGATCTGTCCCAGTTTTTAATGTGTGTATAAAGTACTCTCAAGTGCCAAAAACGAGGGGGTTTGAAAAATGTTAATAGAAGAAGGGAGGGATGTCAACATAAATGGGGGGTCAGAATGTGAGAAATGACTTAACATGCATATCAACTGATGGAAAGAACAAAAACAGATAGTGATATAAATAGTCTGTTGATACTACAGAACTTTACCACAGCACGAAAAAGCGGTAACATTCTTTTGACATACTTAAAAGCTTTTTTTTCGTCCGACACTCATCAGAGTATGAAAACGTCGGATAGTGACCTAAAGGTTAACCGAACTATATATCCAGATGCAGTTAATCATCATCATACGCATCTTAACACATTAACTGCATCTGGATATATATTTCGGTTAACCTTTAGGTCACTATCCGACGTTTTCATACTCTGATGAGTGTCGGACGAAAAAAGCTTTTAAGTATGTCAAAAGAATGTTGCCACTTTTTCAGGCTGTAGTAAAGATAGTGATATAGCACAAAACTAAAATATATACAGAAAGACAGTATTTTACCTTCAAGAGAGTGGGTGTAAACAGTATGAACAAGAAAGGAAATTATACGAGAAGTTTGCATAAAACTTCATTTTCTACCAAATTAACGAATGTGATGTCCTAATAAGGTCTGAGAGGTGGGAAAAAGGATTGAAAATTTAATGAGCAGGGGAGTGTTTATTTGGTGTTTGAAAATAGAATTATTCTGCTTGCAGCAAAATTTGGTAGGGGAAATATTAGTTCCAAAAGAATGTTTGGATCTCTTTTAGATCAAATAAAATTCCTATTGTATCTGCTGTGTGGTTTGTTATTCATTTGGATAGCTGTAGCATTCTGCTTAAAATTTTGGTATGCGCTATTGCTATTATTATGCTGTTCCTATTTTCCTATTCATCATCACCTCTAGCCTGATTTCATTTAGATCTGCTTGATCATTGTCTGTCGAATGTAAGGGTCATTAGAATTCTAATGGAAGTAACCACACATCGCCATAGAAATAGGAGGACTAAAATGAGAGGTCTATTGTTTCACTTTGGTTTTGTACGTAACACACATCCAGAGTAAAGATGGTACCAACATGTTGGCAAAAGATGTGTGTAAATAAAGGACTCGCAGTGAAAAGACTTTACACCGCCCCTCTTTTCTGCTGGATTGCAGTAAATCAACAGAATATCGAGAACAAGTCATATTTAAGTAAGTAGTGCAATAAGTATTTGAAATTAATCTATTTTCAACCATTTTTAGTTGATTTATTTACTGATATCGACTTCAGAGCGTAGCAATGTAGGTCGAAGTTTATCGTATCATCTGACTTGGCATTAGTTTTTGACTTCCTTTTCAGCAAAACCTCTACCAATATTTAAACTTTATGGTATTTTGCTTATTCCTTCTGCTTTAGTATTTGCATCGTGAAAAGAAGTTTTGGAACGTAGACGAAGGGTTAATTGTCAGAAACTCTAGCGTTCTTTCTTCCATAACCTAGGCTATCAATTCTAGCACTTGGTGACCTGGTAGACTCAAAATAAATTTACTTTGGACCGTTGATAGTAGGGGTACCTGTAGTGTCTTTCAAAAATTTACGGGTCTCAATTGCAATCATCAAGTACTCTTCAATATCATTGAATTTTCCAAGTCAAAAGGCCTTTTTGTGTATTTCCCAAAATTGCTCCTTGACTCTATTGTGTCAAATAAGTCTGTCATCAAAAGGATGAACTCACTTGCTGCCTTGTTGCTTTTAGACCCTGCTACCTGAATATTTTGTAATAATATTAATCCTAGTGGAACAGAATGGCTCAGAGTTTATCAAGTCTATCAGCTGAAGCAATCCTTGTAAGGTGGCAGGTTTGATTTTACTTTCAGGGATACTAGAGGGGTGTTTCTAGTTTCTTGATGTTATGCCCATGTTTCAATCATGCTAATACTCTTTTGAGGCCTCATGAAAATAACTGTAGACATCTGGTCATTTCTCAGTAAGCAGGCCAATAGTTTTATGCATCAACTATTCTAACGTGTCTTGACTTCAATTAGTTGCTAAGATGTATGCAACGGAGACATGGTCTTTAGAACCTCAATACCATGACAGGAAAAATTTTAGGGACAACTTTGTCATGCACTTTACCCTTAAATGAGCCACAGCCAGTATTTCCAACAATTTTTGACTGCCTTTGTCCCACCTGAGTTGTTTTTGAGTTGACATTTCATCAAGAAACTAAGATAACCTTTTCAAGGATCCTGATTCACATACAATATTTACTGACTATAATAGTACTGACTATACTGACTATAAGCAGCTCTCAAACATTAGTGGATGCAGCAAATTTAAAGAATGTTTAGAAATTTGTCAACCCTTGGGCTGTAGAAGTGGAATGAAATAGTAAATGTTTTGGCTTCCTGAAATCACTTGAAGCAAGATAATTTGTTGCAATTTTCTGTCTCATTCCGAAATAGTTAATTATCCATGTGATCAAAGCTTTTTTATGATTGATCTTTCATTTTATTTAGGTAAAAGTCTCAGTTTTTAAGCATCAAAATGAGTTTCTTAATGGCTTTCTCCCATTAATTATTCTAGGTCAAATATTGGAGGCATATTTGTGAATTATTTGTACATGTTTGGATGCAAAGCTGCATTTTTGGGATCGATTGAATGTGTGATTGGAATTGTTTCTTTGGAATTTTTTGAGAAATTATGGCAAACTAAATACAGACTGGACAGAATTTTCTGCAATAGTTTTTACCAATAGATTCAGAATTTGGCCAGGAATAAGGACAGTTATTTATTCATTATAAATGAAGCAGCTCTCACAAACTCATTGTGATGCAGATGGATGCAATTTTTTGACATGCATTGCAATAAGTCACTTGGCGTACAATTTCTATTTGTGGACTGGAAACCTGTTATATAAACATTGACTCAAAAGTTCATTTTAATTTCAGTACTATGTTTTAAGCAGAAGAGTGTTCATTTATGTTGGACTTCTTGTAAGCCTGTTATACAAAAATTGACTCAAATGTTCATTTTAATTTCATTACTGCCTTCTAAGCAGGCATTTCATGGAGGGGGCTCAGCCCCCCCCCCCCATTATGGACCATTTTCTACAACCCAATGTTACTTTCCCCCTTCCTTTTAATAAAGCATAGCATGAAAATTGTTCCCAGACCACTGCTTTTAAGCGTTAAGAGTGTTCTGTTATCTTGAAATTCTTGATTTTTGTGACAATCTTCGTTTGAAAAGCATAAATTGTTGGCTGTGTTTACATTTGCAAGGATAAGGTCCTTTCAGAAGATTTGTTAGCTTTGCAAAGATCTTGTTGAATATCTAAGCAAAACAGTATGTATTAAGAAGCCAATCAATGATGCAACTAGCAATATTTATTTCACTTTGGAGAATATGAGAAAATCTATTGGTAACATGTAGTTACATACGAGGGATCTTCCAAGTGATGCTTATGGGCCTAGAAATCTTTCCACCAAACGTGGGCCAGGGCGACTCCTTTTGACAAACAGCTTAAGGTTTAAAACCATATAAATTTGTGCATATTTTAAAATGGCAATTTAGAAATTAAAGTTTTATCTCCTATTTTACATAGGTAGGTTATGTCCTGCTCCATGACAGGCCTACTTACTGGCGAAATGAGTTGTTTTTCTATAAAGAACGCAACTTTCTCCTAGAAATTCAGCGACTATCACAGCTAAATCCATTATAAAAGATTTCAAGTTTGAAGCTGTCCCACGAAAACCGAAATAAATGCAAGAAATTTGTGAAAACATTTCGAGAAAGCAAGGATGACTACTATGAAGCACTCTCCACTGTGACTTCTTGTGGTTTTCTTGCCAACGGGTTGGTACAATGTAGAATCCCCACAATCATTACGCGTCACGTGACTTAGCACGCATTCTAGTCCTTCTAGTTCTATGCACATCGCTTTATACAAATCCTCAATGAAGCTAGGTTGACATTTCATTCACCAGGTTGAAAACGCGCAAATTTGCAAGTTCTTCCTAATTTCAAGGTGGTGGAAAATGTGCTCTGATGCATGAAACACAGCAAGCTGACAGGACAAAACGTACCTCTCTACTAAGATATCCCTAACACCATCTTGCCAGCTGGCGATAAGCCACATACCTAGTAAGTTGGTGCTGACGGCCATCAAAATGATGACTATATTGTGCTCAGTATTGGCATCATGCTGTCTGCAGCACCCAATGTTTTAGACATACAGGATCAAAGGCATCAAGTTCTGTAATGCCTTTATGCTGTACACCTTTCTCTTCCAAAACTTCAAGTCTTTTTGATTGGCAGTGTAAATCTCATGGCAGCAAATATTCTCTCTAATGGTTGGCATAATTTGGCAATGGCCACATGCACACCTTAAAAATAGATTAGAAAGAATGATGTTGCACCTCTGTAATGCCTTATAAGGGAGCTGTCATTTTTAATGCTGGGTTCAGGGATGGGAAAACTTTGAGACAAATTGAAACGTTAATGTACGATTCACTATATTCAATAATATTTAAAATCTCATGTTGAAATGCTGAAACAAATTCCATATCCCAATAGTATTGCTGCTTATGTCTTTAAAATTGAATATATAAATCAATGATACCGTTCCATATGCCAGTCAAGTTGCTTGAGAGTGCTAAAATGCAATCTGGATATAAAGGAGATGAAAGGAAAAGAACAACCATCCACTGACTATTTCAAACAATGGTTTGCTTTATTTAGACCGAGATAGGACTTTGCACACATGTGTCTAGAAAAGGTAAAACTCTGCACTAAGCATGTTAATAACTGTTATGGTAGGAATTTGATAATCCAGTAAAATAATGTAAAGGAGATTTGATACCCCTTTAAAAAAGTGTTTCACACTTGTGCCCAGCATCAAAAACTACAGCTCCCTAATTATATGTATTGGAGCTTACCAAGACTGCAAATCTTGAAGGCACTCTCTCTTTGCATTCTCTAATTGTACTTCATTGCAACCTTCATCCCCCGCGTCGATTTACCCCGTTTCGTACTCTGGTTCATATTCATATGGCAACTCACTGCCATATTTTTCCTCTCCTGCTCCAGATGAAATTTGTGAAACTTGTACTGGGTGCATACTTTTTATTGAACTCCCACTACTGACTGATTTCAAACTGCCTTCATCTTCACTGGAGTCTGCCATTTTGTTAAAAAATCCTATACATTTTCGTTAGATCACCGAATGACTGAGAATGCTCTACAAATCAATTTGACGTCACAAAGTAAGTCACTGAGAATTTTCCCTGAGCAAATTCTGATTCGAATACCACATACCAGCAAAATAATAACAGATTTGAAATCAGTGCAATGGACTTAAACTGAAGAGGCTCTTTAAGAGAAATGGAAATTGGACACTTACGTGGCAAGAAAGTCACTGGCAGCCATAGCTCAACACAGAAAATTGCCACTACATGCAGCACCATTGTGCACTCCAGTATGCTCAGAGAAACGAGGACAAAGGGAACAGTCAGCTATGACAATGGAACCTGTCTGGTAATCATGTTTTGATTGATCAATTGTGCTGCACGTAGTGGCAATTTTTTGTCTTGAGCTATGGCTGCCAGTGACTCAGTCAAAAGTTGAGAGGAAAAAACTTGATTTTCTCTGCAAAAAAGCAAGAAATAGCCAGAAAACCTCAAACTTCATGAAAAATTTACATGCACAACCCTCCAGAATTGCCCCAGTACCACCAAGAAGTCCCTTTCAGATTCTTATGTGAACAGCTGATTTTGTTGGCACTAATGATCACAAAAACAACAGTGTGTATTATATTTTATTCTTCTACTATTGTTCACAGAGCCTTCCACACAGAAAGCATCGTATAGGCATCTTAGTGTATGCAGATGTAGTGAAATGAGATAGAAAAGTTCTTAGAATATGCCGCATTGGTAACTGCAGTAGAACTAATATCTGTGCAAGGGAGGGGCATAGTAAGGCAACAAAATCTGTCAAAGTGATAAAGAAGCAGTTTTCAGTGAACCTATGAAAGTGCCTATAGCTATCCTTTGGCCTCAAAAGGGTCCCTTGAGCTGCAATATAGGAGCTACTCCAGTAAAACCAGCATAGCAGAAAGTCCACAGGAATGCACCAGTTGATAAAATAGCCTTACACAGTGCAATAAATGGGCTCAGGCCTCTGTACTATCAAACAGCAGGCTTGCAGTACACCTTCCACAACAGGACCCTCCGGCTTAGCGTGGGATCAAACAAGCTTCTATAGCCTCCCACAACCACTAATCACAGCCGCATTACCAACCAATAAGTCCCAGAACCTCTATCCTAGTGTTGAAAAAGACTGTTACAAAAGGCACCAATAAATAAGTGATGGTGCCACCCTTGATGATGAGAGAAGCTCATCTACCAGTTGAAACTCATCTACTGCCTGCAAATAAACTATGCTGCTCTATGATAATTCTTCAAGTTCCAAAACCATCGGAGAGCAAGTGCTACCATAACTCCACATGTGTACATGAATTTATAAAATTCAACTGAAAGTATAAAAAAAATACAAAATTCAACTCAGAAGCATTTCTGGAAGAAGCTACTTCAAATTTTCTGCTTAAGGATACATTGAAAAATTATTTCTTCTTCTTCTTGGCTTTGCTTCAAGAACAAAGATATTGTAAGGAGGCTATTCAAGTAGGCAGTAGTCATGCTGGTTGCTGACTAGGCCAATGCACAACAGGCAGATCCAACCATAGTGGCTGCAATTGAATGTCTGTCCTGGTACAACTACGTGTCCCTTCCAGTTCATCCTCCTGTGGATTTCTCTTTTGAATTGCCTCTGTGGGAGTTCTCAAAAGTGATAATAGCCTGGTGCATGGTGTGGTGCCAGGACTGATGGTTGGCAGCAAGTAATGAGCACTGGTGGTGGTTGATGTTGCAGTCATCAAGAGCCTACTTGAGAGAATTCCTATAGAGTTTCTTTGGTCCATCTCTGTCTCCATATCCAGTGGACATTTCATCATACAGGACTACCTTGGATAGATAATGGTCCTCCATTCTGGAGACATTCCCTGTAGCTGTGACTTGAACAACACAGCCTCAATGCTGTTGATATCTGCAATTTCCAGGACCTCAAATTGGTGACATAGTCACTCCAGTGGATATTGAAATTGGTTCAGAGACAATGCTAGTAGAAACACATGAGGGTCCGTAGATGATGATGGTAGTTTACCCATGGACTCAGATCCATGTAGCAGAGTGGTGAGAAGTTGCTCCAGAATCTCTTGAAGAGTTTACCACATACGATATTTGCTATAGCCAGCCTGTTGTCAATGTCCTTATTGACCTTGGCATCTGTTCTGATGGTACAACCCAAATAGGTAAACTGGTGGACTGACTTCAGCTCAGTCTCACTAATTGCTATGTGAGAAAACGGGTAATCTTCCTGGGGTGAATGCTGGTGGAGGACCTCTATCTTCTCCAAGCTAACCTCAAATACAAAATGTTTAGCAGCTTGGGCAACACAGGATGTTATTCACTGCAGGGCTCTTTTAGTGTGGGCAAGGAGGGGTTCACAGATACCTTGCTCAAAGGTTTTGCTGTGGACCTGCAGCCTCCTGAGATTTAACAGATTGTCATCAAGGCAACAGCGGATGTACCCAGATAACACTGAATGCTGAACAAGGTTGGTGGCAGGACACAACCCTGTTTTACACCATTGATGATGGAGAAGGGCGAAGATAGGTTAATGCTTAGCCAAATTTGACCACGTTGGTCTTCAAGTAGCTGTATGATCATGTTAAGAAACTTTGGGGGACAACTGAATCATTCCATGATAATCCAGAGTATCAAATGCCTTGGTCAGGTCCACAAAGGTGATGTACAGTCCTCTGTCCTGGTACCAAATCTTTTCTTGGAGCTGTCTGACGACAAACACTATGTTTGTGGTGCTTCTGCTAACTCTAAAACCAAACTGAGTTTCCAGGAGGTGATCTTCAGTGGTGGCTGGTACCAACCTATTCAGGAGCACAAGGGTAAGGAGTTTTTGTGTGATGGAGAACAGTGTTATCCTTCAGTAGCTTGAGTAGTCAGATTCCTCTCTTTTCTTAATGCAAATGGTGATGACTACCACATCACAGAGATCTCTAGGAAGTTTGCCCTGCTCCTAATAACAGACAAGGAGCTTGTGAAGCTTGATGTGTAGTGCTGGACCCCATTCTTTGCAGATTCCTGGTGGAATACCATCAATACTTGCTACCTTGCCATCTTTCAGCTGCTCAATGGGTTTGGTGAGTTCTGTCATAAAGCTGGTTCATCCAGTTCCAACTTGATAGATTGCTGAGATCTGGCAGCAGGTATTGATGGCATTCCATATGGATACAGGGAACAAATTATAGTAGGTGTACCATCCACTATGAGGCTAATAATAATTGCAATGTCCAGGGTAATAGCTAGTGGAGGCGTGGGGATGTGATACCCTCCAAACTTTCACTGACCCCTTCAGTAAAGCTAGATTTAATGATGTTCCTCAGTACATGAGAATATGCTTTGCCATGATGTAGCCAAAAAAGTTTTCAGTTCTACTTAGCATCAATGTACCCCATGAAATAAAGAGCTCTTGCTAATAATACAATTCTTTCAGTAAATTGGTTCTTTAAACCCCAGTCCCAACATGGGAAGAGATCAATCAACCCAACCCGTAATGTCTAAACCAATTAAGGTTCCTGCTGCAATTGTAGGGACAATGGCCTGCAGGGAGACAAAAATGTTAGTTGAAGCCATCATACAATCACAGGATATCAATACACATACCTGCCAGTTTGGATATTCATGCTCCATTAGAACAGTCTTATGAGTGCCAGGCAAAACTACTAAACATCCATTTGATTGGTAAACTTTTTCCAGCGCAGTCCAAGCACAAACAATTCTATCTGCAGGTCTGAATGGAAAGTAATGCAGATCTTGATGTAATGGATGACGAGAAGTTTTTGTCCCTGGATCTGGAGGCTAATAATAAAATTAGAAAATAAATAACTCTTCTACATGATTCATAAAATAACTTCATTTATTATCATTTTTTTTATAGTTTTTGACCCAGTTAGCATTCTCAGCAAAAATACAATATCAACATATCTAGATACAGTAAAAATGGGAAACACGATTTAATGCAAGCATAGTATATAAAGTCAGGCCTATTCCAGTACAATTCTAAGGTAACTGTGGTTTTCCAACGAAGGCCTGTAGATTCTCTGTCTGCTTATTCAGGAGGAGTCAAGTTTGTTGTTTAATCAGAAGGAGTCAAATTCTTCAGTGTAATGTACCTAGTACCTAAAATTCGATTCACTGGTTGGATTGCACATATTGATGCATTTTATATGTCAATAATCAATGGAATAGCTGTCTATAATGGTACCTCACAGCAGCCAAATGGACAGCTTCCTTGCATTGTATTTTAAGGAACCTGCTCATAAGAAACATCCTATTTATGTCCATGAAACACTCTGCATCTGACCATGGCAATAATGGACTCAACCCAAATTATGACCTTGTCTGATTATGCTATAGATATTGAATCAAATAATGGAAAAGTGAAATCAAAAGGTATGGATAGCCCTAGAGGTAACTACATTGCCAGTGCAAAACAGGGATGTCAGATTTGGGATACTATCCCAAAACCTTGTGATATCTTTGTATTGATACAATTTTTTTAGGTAATTGCTTTGTGATAAAAGTCTCCAAAATTTTTTTGGAATTGCCAAGAAAATATTCAGATGAAGACAATAGCAAAACATTTTATTCTGTATCAGTCACAAAATTGCCTTAGAACTAGATAAGGAAAAGCTTCCATTTGACACTGGAAGAAAAAACAGCTTCCTTCTCAGTCGTAGATCATCTCAGCCATCCATCAACCATGTCCAGGATGCTGCCTCTCATGATGCATAAAATAATATGACAAAAACAGTGTACAAGCTAGCCCTTCATCTATGCCACTCGCTCATTTCAATACCCTAATCAAGTGCTAGTGAATGAATGCGGTTTACCCTATTGATGGCAGAGATGACAAAAAGGTATGTGACCAGTTCATTGATTGTATCTCAAAGGTCATTACTGAGAAATTTGCAGTCACTTTAATGGGCAAACATGCAATGTGTGAGCGACAAGCTTTCTCCTATTTTTTGTTTGATGTCTGTTATTTCCATGATTTCATTGTGTATTTCTTTGTCAACTTCAAGCAATGCTAAAATTTTCTTGCCCAATTGTTCAATGTCCTGTCACTGTTTCTCAAGGCTGTTTTTCAGCCCTTCTAAATTCGGATGTATGCTAGGTGCAGCTTTTTCTCCATTTGGTGGCACAGCATGGCAAATTTTTCCAGCAAGATTGTGTAAGGCCAGTCTATGGCCATTTTGAGTCTGTCATTTCTTTTTGAGTGATTCAGATGGATATGGCAATGAAGGAAGAGCTTCATTGCAGACTTTTCAATGAGTAAATCAGACGTGCGCTGCTGATCCCACACATAGGCTCATTTGCATGCGCAGTTTTTTCGAATATAGCTTTTGTCAACTAAAGAAAAATATTGATAAAAGCTGCAAGATGTCATAAGAGAGGCATAACTATGAGCTTTCCATTATACTTGATGGTATATTCTATGAACTCCATCGCTCTCCAGCAATTAAATTGGTACATTTGCATGCATGAATGACTGCACATGTCTTATTGAAAGGCCTGCCATTGGATTGCATACCATGCTATGAAGACAGTAGGACCATGTATAACATGCAAAGACCAACAGAAGACAGTAGGACCATGTGGGATGATATGAAGAGCAAACCTGCACAAACTGGAATTTTAGAGAATATATGCACACACAACAATGGGTCCTTAACATCACTTTCCAATTTTCTGAGGGACACAGATAGGATGAGTGTAGGTTGCAATTCAGATGCATCCTTGGGTAGCAGTTCTTCCAATAAATCTTCTAGGAAGAATTGAATTCACACAACGCATGAGTGTGGAATATAGGTGTCTAACAATAAGTTTTGTCCCAAATGCTTACTGTCACTAAAAGAACAAGATGTTTTCTCGAATATACGGCTACCGATATGCCACGTGAGGGGCATGGGGGGCTTCATATTTTTATAATTGGAGGAAAGTTGGTTAGAAGTTGGCCATGCTGCGAAAGAAATAGTCACAGTATTCTCTTTCATCTTTGTGTTTAGTAACATCAGTTGATCAAACAGTAAAGATGACCCCCCCTTCCTCCAATGTCAGATGAGCTATGTAAATTAATTAACAGTGTATACCAGTTCTTATAGTAAACACAAATTGTTTGTGCTTTACCTCTTTCTTACCATGGGTGTTGTTGAGAATACCAATTCTCTCTGATTCTTTTATTGCAAGTGACCAAGAGAACTTCGAAAGAAAGACTCCAGTTTGAGGTTTTATATGTAACTCTAATCGAAGCTTATCCCATTCTCTTAAGGCGTTCTAGTCTAACATTCTAATTTCGCTTAATCATATACTTCAGTCCGGAAATACAAATTTATCTACCAATCACAATACTAGAATGTATTTACGCAAATAAAATATTAACCAATAATAATCAATTATTTCTACTACGAAATTAAGGCTTGTTTCTGACTAATAACTAAAACTTTTAACAGTTCCTTGCTTCGTTTCCAATACGAGGCATCTACGCAAATAGGAATATATTGCTAATGATGATTAATAACATTAGCTTCCTATTACCGTGCGCTTCAGGGAATGCTGGGAAACCCAACATTCTCCCCCCCTTGACTCAGTATGAGTCAAGCACAAGTCGCGTTTTCCAGCGAGCACCTTTTGCTGCAGCCCGCTTGGGTTTTTTCTCATACTCGACATCTCATTTTCACATTCCTTCACACTTTCCTTGTCCTTTCCAACCTTATCATCCTCTCTAACTTTCTCTCTCAACTCAAGAGGTACAAGTTTTTGAAGAGGTCTACGTAAAGTTTCTACCTTACCCTTTGTGCTAATACGTACCTCTGCTCCTCTTACTACGTCATCTTTGCC
>WIPJ01067653.1:27755-41071 GCA_018155075.1 Cassiopea andromeda
TATTCGAAATGAATGGAAGACCAGCAGGTATGTAGTACCTATGTTTTATTAGAAATATTAGCCACATTTTTTGCCAGATTTGCTATTCAACTATTACATTATTGATGTTATCAACAAACATATTTAATATTGTCACCTACAGTAAGTATGAAATTGATTTCAGGTTTTATTTTGGAAAAAATAAAGTGATGTCAATAGCACTAGGCAGAACAAAGGAAGATGAATATAAAGAGAAGTTACATGAAATAAGCAAGGTAAATCAAGCATTGTTGATGTAATATTGCCTTTAAATTTCATGATCTATTTGCATTTATGCATAAACATTTGTATCCATATGGTATTATTCTATAGGGATGTTGTTACACAGACTTATAAATTTTGCCTCTGGGACTTTATTCTGTACAAAATGGTCCCAAGAACTTTTTTTGTGGTTGTTTATGAGTTTATAGGCAGGTTGTTTTTCATTAGCTTTTGCACTGGTTCTGCTTAGCTAAACAATTGTCCCTGAGTTATTGATAGTGTTAGGTTGTTACATATTCTAATGTCTCTATATTCAACTGATGATGGTTTGATGAACAGACTGAAACATGCCTTGCAAATTGAAAAATATTGTTGTGTTTCTTCGAGTACTATCTGACTTTATTGTGTTGAGAAATTTGGGACAATATATATATATATGTATATCAAGAAGATAAGATTTATCTTTTAAAATTTTTAGCGACTGAAGGGAAATGTGGGTCTGTTTTTCACAAATAAACCAAAAGATGAAGTTGTTAGGCAAGTATACTGCATATTAAAAGCCTTTCTGAGGTACAAAAAACCACTTGAACTTAATTTACTAGAATATTAACCTGATTTATTTTTTAAACCAAATTTCACATCCTTATTTGTGGTATCAATTGCCTTTAGATGGTTTGGTGACTATAGAGAGTTTGATTATGCAAGATCAGGCAATAGTGCTACAAAAGATGTTACCATACCTGCAGGTAGTGAAAATAGGGATTTTCATTCTCATTGCATTTAATTTTCTATAGTGAATCACATTGCTATTGAACTATTAGTGATGCTGTGTTCTATACAAATGATATCATCTACTAGTCAATGATGTGTAAATTGTGGGGGCATGAGAACATTATGCCTCCCCAACATGTAAAATAGTTGATTATGCTCAGCAGAGTTGGCATCCATTCTATCACAATATTTTCTGTGCCTTATTTTTAGTCAGTAGTTGGTCAATTGGTCAAAATGCCCCCTTTGGATTATGTCTACACAGACCTGCTAAGAACATGCTTGATAAAATATTGGTAGTCCAGTTTGCTTTTGTTATGGTAGTATTTGCGATATTTTGAATGAATTTTATCTGAAGTACTTTTCAGAAATACCCCCATTATCAAATATGTGATCAATTAGGTTCATCTCATTTTCCCTCTCAGATTAAGCAATTTTCTATGTACTTTTGTCCTCATATATTTCAGCTTTCCGAGCAATCATGGGGACCCATTATGTAATGCCTCTAACAGGAAGGAACCTTGATTTGCCACTGTTTTATTTAGTTCATGTGAAGAGCTATGCTATAGAGCATTACAGAGGAGAGAGGGAGGGAAGGAGGGTCACAGAAATGGTAAAATTGTTGCCATATAGCAAATGAATTACCCCCATATCATTATATTCCAGGACCCTTGGACACTGAAACTTTTAGTTTTTCAATGGAGCCACAATTGCGGCAGCTTGGGCTTCCAACAGAACTCAAAAAAGGTACATTCCTGTATTGTCTAGCAGAATTCTTTATTCTACCATCACTTTGTTTATGTTATTTTTTGGACCTGATTGTTCTGCAAGTATTAGGCTTTTTGCGCTCCACTTTCATCAGAATTTAAATAAGGATTGAAGTCATACTGTATTCACTAGCTGTAGAAATTACTGCAAATGAATATTCACATTTCAGGAATAATTCATTTAACTGAAGAATTCAGTGTTTGCAAAAAAGGGGACACATTAACACCAGAACAGTGTAGAATATTGGTAAGTTGTTGTTAAATAATGAGCCCAGTGTTGTGCTGGCCAGAGGTCCAGGGAGTATCTGCCTTTCTGGGAAAACTTTTTGGGTCAACACATTAACATATCAATTCTTGGCACAGGCTGCTGTCACCCCCTTATACAATGATCTCCCAGCATACCACTGTTTGATACTTAAATAGGTGTGTTTGCTAAATTGGGGAGAGAGTGTGCAGCTACTTAAATTCAGTAAATTTTTGGGAGTGTCATTGGTTGCCTTGCAAAAGTTTTAGTAACTGTAGCTGACAATGGCCCTGGATCCATTAAGTTGCGCAGCAGAAATACATTTTGCTACCATTTTTGTTCTCTGAAATGGCAAATTTTTAAGGTTGGGGGAGTAATTCACCCCCATACCCCTATGATTTGTCCCTGGGGGTGTGTTATATAACACCCCCCCAATTGAGCAAACACACCTATTTGAGTATCAGCATTCATGATGATTTGTAGAAGTTAACTGTTTGTCATTTTTATGTTTTATTTCTTGTCGAGTAACTCAATGTGAATAAATGTGACTTTTCTGTTTCTATAAATAAGGTTTTAACATTTTTTCATATTGGTAAGTTAGAATATTGTAGAGGTTATGAAAGCTGTTTAGAGTAAGCAATGAAATAAAATGAAAAAGTCAATCTGTCTTGAAAGGGAAGGTGGTAAGCATGGGGTATTGGTTTAGAACTCAGCAAAATGTGACCTGTATGATATCACCAATCCTTTGTGCATCTCTATTTGGTTTGCATGAGACTAGTCAGATATTGAAACATTAGTTCAAAGATAGCTGTGTTTTCCTCTCAATACAAAAGTGGTGCTTCTGTTTGAAAAAGTGGCAAGGTAGATCTCCATTAGACAATCTTTATGGCTAAAATTCATAACTCAGTGATTTAATTGATGATCCTATTGTGTCTATGCCATGGAGAATTGTTCTGGTAAATGTTAAAAAGTCAGAGAATTTCAAGTAACTAGTGCCAGCTATTCCAAATTTTTATATAATGGAAGAATGTTGAGTAGAATTGTGATTAAGTTATCCTTAATCTAGCTCTTTGACAAAATTCAAGTTTCTCATGTGTCCCTCTCTTATTAATTAATTGCCCACACCTGCATTAATTTATAGAGGTGAAAAATAAAGATAGATAATTTATTTTATTAAGCATGTGTTCTTAGGAGCCAACAGATCTATGAAGAAGTGTAGCAAAGATGGCTTAGGAATCACTCATCATAGGTTTTAAAGTTTTATGTGCAATTTCACTGAAAATAGAGTTTGAATTTATCCTAGGCTTCAATGCACCCTTTTGTCACCACTTTCCATAAAATGAGACCTGTTTAACAAGAGAGGTAGTTTAAAATAATTAGTATACTAAGCTAAAACTTAAATACAAGAATAAATTTAAAAATTTATGGAATAACTTAGAATGTAATTTTTTTTCTATCCTTTTATTCTAACATAGCAACAATTAATTAAATTTTTTGCTTTAGAAATTGTTTTCAGAGCAGATGGCTGAGTTTCACATATCATTAACCCACATGTGGTCTTCTGATGGGAAGTTTGAAGAGTTTGGAACTGTGCAAGATAGTCAAATGACTACAGAAATTAATAGTGAAAGTGACTGAGTTTTGAAAGTATTTACATCTGTTTGTCAATATATTGCTCTTCAATAGCATTAAGAGCTTAGATATCATTTTCTTTGGTACAATTTTTCCATACACATCTCCTGAATTTGTCAAAATGATGAGTATTTCTATGCAATGATTTGGAATGTGGGCGGTTTATCTCTAACTTAACTTCAAGCTGTTCTGTGCTTTTCTGATTGTAGGCCATGACTTTATATTATTTGTTAGTTATAGCCTCTGACTTTTTTTCTCCAGGTATAGTCAAGGTGGCACAATAATGAGGGTGGATTAAATTTTTTTATTCAGGAAGTAGCTTAGAAGCAAATAGCATCTTGCATCCAAATAAATATGGCATGTATTTGCAACCAAATACTTCTCACATCTTGGACTTTTTTCTGCCATTTGCTTTTGCACCTCTACGTTTTGTTTTAAGACAGCTGTGCCTGAATCTGCAATGGCTTACATTTGTATGGTATTGTTTCAATATACAGTTATTTCATGACTGGTTTTCCAAATTGTTTCATTGCATGTCTCAGCCAATCAAGCTCATGCTTTTGAATCATGGCTTCTTGCTTAGCCAATCGAAGTTCTTCAGAGAGTCTGTTTTTGTCCTTGCTACTTTTCTGTCTCTTGTTATCAAGTGTAATTATTTCAGTGCTCAAGTCATTGACTTTTCTTTGCAAAGCTGTCCGATTTCTCTCTGCCTCTTCAAGATCCAACTTTAATTTCAGAATTTCCTCATCTTTTGCATTGCTTATCCTTGTTTTCATGGCTTCGTTGTCAGCCATTGCCCTGTTTTTGTACTTTGAAAATTGTTCCTTTAAATCATCAATATTAGATTGTAGATTTGCAGCTCTTTTCTTCCACTTGTCAGAATCAATCCTGTCTTTGTTACTTATTTCTTTTTCTACAGCTTCAAGTGGCCTAATTAATTGTGTTAGTATCTCCTCCCTTCTTTTCTTTTCCTCCTCTGCTTGCATGACTGCATCTTCAATGCGGCGCTCAAGAATCCTAACTGTCCCTGACATTTCTTTTAATTTCAATTTGTACTCTCCTTCCCTTGCCACAGCATCCTTTTCTCTTTCCCTGCTTTCACCTAGCATGCGTTTTAACTCCTCAACGTATCTATCATGATCGTGACTTTTTTCATCTTTTCTTTTCTTTATGTTGGCTATCTCATCCTTCAGATTTTTCATTTGCAGCTTTAGGTTATCTTTTGCTAGTTTCTCTGCTGTCTTCTCTAACAACGCACCGTCTCGTTCTTTCGTTAAATTCACAACTGCCAACTGCTTTTCTCTGCCAACTTTGAACAATTCAGTTTTAAGTTCCTCAATCATTTTTCGATCTTCCTTTTCTTTACTCCGATCTTCAAGTTGTTTTTGTAGATCGGTCTTTTTTGCTTTTTCTAGCATCAGATCCTCGTCCTTTTGCTGTAATTCTTGCTTCATTTCATTAATACTCATTTCTTGTTCCTGTATTCTCATCGCATCATCTTGCATCAGCTCCTGCATACTTGCTTTTTCATTTTCGACGGACCACAACTGCTCCCTGACATTCCTCAATGTTTTCTCAAGCTGTTCAATCAAATCTTCAACTTCTCTTCCATCATGTACCAACTTGTTTCGTAATTCATTAACTTCGTGCTCTTTTCTGCCAAGCTTTTGACCTCCTTCCACAAGCGCTCTTTTTATTCGTAGAATACTGTCCTCTAATTTTTCATTGTCTTCCTGCATTTGCATCACCACTTCTTCCTCATTTTTTAGTCGCTTAACAAGATTGTCAATTTCATTCTGCAGCGTGTCATTCTCATCTTCTTTTTGCACCAATCTTTTTCCTAAATTGTTATTATTTTCTGTTGCAGCTTCAAGTTCCTCCTGCAATTTCTTCATTTGTTTCTGTAGGCCTGCTTGCCTTGTGGCATAGGCATTTTCTAGCAGTATCACTGCATCGTTTATCTTCTTAAGATCATTATCTTTATCCATTAAAGTTTGTTGAAAGTCTTTCAATATTACTTTTGCCTTTTTCAATTCGTCTGTTAGCTTATCCACTTCGACTTTCATGAGATTTCCATTTTCTAGAAATCGCTTTTCTCGCTTCTTAAATACTTCCAGTTGCTCACTTAGCGATTTATTGTACTCATCAAACAGTTGCCATTTTTGATCCTTTTCTTTTATTTCTGCTAGATGTTTGGATTCTAAATTTGTTGCATTTAATTTCAGTCTCTCTATTTCAGAATCCCTGATACCGTTAGCTTCTTCAAGATTTTTATTTTTTCCCCGAAGCCCATCAATCTCTTTATTTTTCTTTGCAATGTTTTCGAGTAGGTTGTTATTTTTTACATAAAAGCTTGCTAATTTGTCATCCCTTTCTTGAACTTTCTTATCCATTTCTATCACTCTCTCTTCTTTCATTCTCAATTTTTCTGTTAATTCTTGTAAGTTGCTTGTAAGAAGGCTGATACGCTTTTCTAACGTAGACATTTGCTCTCTATATTCCAGGTTCTCATGATCTAATTCTTCAATCTTATCGTCTTTCATCAAGCCAATGTTTTCAGTCTTTCTAAGTTCCTCGTGAAGAACCTTGTTTTCAGTGATGTGTTTTCCAAGTATTTGTTGGAGGTTCTCTTTTTCTTTCCAAGCTTTTTCAAGTGATTTTTGAAGGCCAGAAAATTCACTTTCATTTTGTTTTATGCGCTCTCTTAGTTCTTTTCCTTCTTCTTCTATCTTCGCAGTTTCTAAGTTTGCTGATGTTATCTCTGCTACTAGCTTTTCATTTTGATCTTCTAATATTTTTATTTCATTATCCAGCTCATTAACTATGTTTGTCTTATCATCTATAAGTTTCTCTGCTTCTGTTAGCTGCATTTCTTTATTTAGATTGCTCTCCTCTTCAGTTTTCAACTTCATTTCTAGTTTTTCATTTTCCTCCATGATCTTTTCTTTGACCCTTTGCAACTCAAAGTTATTTTCTGCTTCGATTTCTAGTTTCTGCAAAAGATTATTTTTCTCAGAATCTAATGTTTCTGATAGCTTTTGCAATGAATTTAATTCCGTTTGAAGAACATTTAATGATTTTTCTCCATCACTAACTCTCTCTTCCAGCAATTCTTTTTCATGTATCACGCCTTCCAATTCTTTTTGTAATTTACCATGTTGCCTCTTGATCTCATCTCTTTCTTTTTGAATTTTTAGTATCTCCTCGTTTTTCTCTTTCAGTTCTTCTTTACATTTGTTAACTTTACCCCTTTCTTTGCTCAGTTCTTTCTGATTTTCTGTTAATTCACCATTACGCTTATTTACCTTTATCTGCAAGTTTTTTACTTCATTTTCATACTCTTCTATCTTTAGCTTCTGATCAGTTGTTTCTTTCTTCATGTTACCAACTAATCCATTCAGCCTTTCGTTTTCTTGCTTTGAACTATCCACTTCTGTTCTCAGTTCAATTAATTCACGTTCCTTTTCTTCTACATTACTCTTTAGTTCTTTATTCTTATTCAAAGCATCTTCTAATATCTTATTCGTTTCGTTAATTCTTTCTTCTAACCTAGCCTTGCTCTCTTGCTGAACCGCGAGTTTCTTCTTTGCATCATCAAGGAATGGTTTATACTTCAAGGCATCGAGAAGATCTTGTTGTGTTCTTTCCAAAGTTCGACTTAGATCTTCCATTTCTTTCAATGCAAGATCATTCTCCGATCGCTGCCCCACTATTTCTTGTTTGAGCTGCTTCTCATTGGCGAGTAGCTCCTCAATTTTTGTCTTATCATCTTCCAAACATTTTTCCAATTCTAGCCGTATTTTTTCTGCATTTTGGTATTTTGAGTTAACTACTTGAATTTCATTCTCTAAATTCTCTTTTATTTTCTCAGCCTGTTGTATCATATTTTTAAACAGAATTGAGTTCTCTTTTTCATTCTGCAAATTAGCCTCGCACTCTGCTAGCCTTGATTGGGCTGTTTCCTTGCTACTCTGCCTCTCTTCGTTGCTCTTTTGAAGTTTTTCTATTTGCGCTTTCATCTGATCAGCCTCATTTTCCAGCTGCTCAACTTTTGCGCAATGTCTTTGGTTTTTGCTGTTCAGATCATTAATAGTCTCACCCATAGCCTGTTTCTCTTCACTTATTTCATCTAATTTCTTCAGCGTCTTTGTGTACTTTTGTTCCAGCTCATTCGATTTCGTCATGCAATTAGAATTTTCATCTACAACTTGTTTTATAGTATCTTTAAATTCTTTCCTTAGCTCATCGTTCCATTCCATTTCCGGTAGCCTCCGTTCTGTGGCTCCATCAGACCCAGTGGGCTTGCATAAGTTAACCATCTCGTTTACTGTTTGCAGCATATTGTAATTTATTTTAGCCAGTTCTTGGTGTTTACCATCAACTACGGAAAGTTTATTTTCCAATTCAAAGATTTTATCATTTTTCTTTTTGTCCTCTTTCTCTAACTCCAGTATCCGATCTGACAAAACTCTAGTCACGTGATTTCCTTCTCCCGCCTCGCTTTCACTGAGGATTCCAGGTTTCTCAGCCACCAATGACCTTCGCCGGGGATAGCTTAAATTCTCACAGTTGGGACCATCAGTTGACGAATTCGCCATTTTTGTTGGTTGATTATACCCCAATTGCGGATTTGGCTGCGACCTGTCTCTGTCAGAATTGCTTTCATACGTTTTAAAGTTTCCGTTCATCGGATTACCAACAAAATCCTCTCTCAGTTCTTGTCGATGCAGCTTCCTACCAGGCCCATCTCGACCATTGAACCCAGGCCGCTCATACTTATTCAGTTGTTGTTGTGGTGCAAATTCTCGTCCATCTATCAAACGATTTTTTGCCTCGAGTTGATCAATCCGCGCTTTTAATTCCTGAAAATCTACTGGAAACTGCCTTTTGTTAGCGTCAGTATCCCTTTCTTTCTTCTTAGCTTTCTTTTTCTTTATATCTTCCAAACACTTTCGCAGCTCATCAATATGATACAAAAGCTCTTTCTTCTCCCGTTCATTATTGATTTTATCCTCAAGCGTCAACTTTGCTTCGATCTCGAATCTCTTTGCCCCTTTCATTCTCTCCTCCACATTGCCATCATCATTTGATTTTTCTTCCATCATTGGCTCGTAGTGTTTTATAATATCAAAAAGATTGTCTCTCTCCTCTCTCAATTGCTCTAAGCGCATGCTCAGTATTTTATCATCAACGGGCTGCTCTTTTGCGATCTGCCGGAATGCCCTCTCTGACGCAAATATTTGTCTCTCAGCAGTCTTCATTTTCCCTTCAAGATTTTGTTTTGAAAGCTGCTTGCCATTCTCATTAGAATTTTGTTCTTTCTGGCAGATCCGTTTGTTCTTATTTTGCCCGTTTTCATGCCGTTTAGGCTCATCGACCTTCAGATCTCCCTTCAGTGATACTATGCTCCCTTTTTCAAAACCTTTCTTAGAGCCAGTCAGCTGGCTGTCGATATCTTCCATTCTCCTAATTTTACGATAAACATCATCAATAACATCTTCGATTTCTTGTGTGCTTACGGTGTCGGTACTAGCACTCGATCTTGGCGAAGCTACTAGAGACCCAATTTTACGAACAGCCGAATCTTGGTTTTTGACGCAGTTTTCCAAGCCGATGTTCCTTGCCTTTACTTCTTGAAGCTGACGTTTAAGCTCGGCTATCTTCTTATCTTTTTGTGATATGATGTCAATTGCCTCTTGGCTGTCATCAAGGTTAGTGCTACTCATGTTTTCTTCTTTTCAAATTGTCCTCCTCCACAATGAGCTTTTAGTTTGGAGTTGCATTATTCCTGAGAAAAAGTATTGAAGAAGTTATCAGTTTTTTCT
Organism: Cassiopea andromeda; assembly: GCA_018155075.1. Taxonomy (NCBI): domain Eukaryota; kingdom Metazoa; phylum Cnidaria; class Scyphozoa; order Rhizostomeae; family Cassiopeidae; genus Cassiopea; species Cassiopea andromeda. The sequence continues at coordinate 37,232 of WIPJ01067653.1, forward strand.
ATCGTTGGGAGTGTTTGGCAGATTTTATTAACAGAAATTGTAAGGATTTTCACTTCGAGACAAAATTTCTTTCTTTTTTCGAAATAAGAAGGCAATATCATGATAGATATTTATAGTTGAAATATTTTCAGGAACAGCTAATATAATTTCATTTGAAAGAAATGAAAATAGTAGAATACCAATCGAAAAAAATTTGATCTTTATGTCGATTCAAAATCCACTGGAACAATTTAATGCACAGTGTTTGTGAGTGCGCATATGCTATTATGCGGAAGGGAACATGAAGAGACTAGCTCGATTCAGAAGGAAATTTAAAGAATAAAAGCTGAGACTTCCAGGAGAACCCATTTTCAAAATGGAAAAACTGGAAATTAACTGATGAGCATTTCAGAATGGTGCACTTGAGTTGAGGAGGATGCAGTAGATAAATCTTTGCTCGATATTACCATCTTTAAAATCTTAGCAAGGAATCTATGATGCTATCGATATCTCTTTACTGGCCTGTTTTTATGTACATGATGGATTTTTGAGCGCCTTACGGCCCTTACGCAGTTTGTTCTTCATTTTTCGATTTCTTCATCTTTCGATTTCTTCATTTTTCGAGTTCTTCATTTTTCGATTTCTTCATCTTTCGATTTCTTCATTTTTCGAGTTCTTCATTTTTCGATTTCTTCATTTTTCGAGTTCTTCATTTTTCGATTTCTTCATCTTTCGATTTCTTCATTTTTCGATTTCTTCATCTTTCGATTTCTTCATCTTTCGATTTCTTCATTTTTCGAGTTCTTCATCATCAAGAGAAGAGCTCACTATTATCCGCTGCGTATTTACTACCATTTTCTGTCTGTCGTATAAAAGGTGCGGACAGGCTGGTTGGGTCATTCGGCCCGGCTGCATGACTTGGAGAAAACGTGAAGTTCTGAATGTGGACAGCTTCACAATTTGTATGTGAAAGACATAACATTAAGGCTGTGGATTTATCAGAAATTTGCAAAATTTTTCAATATTTCTGTCCACCGATTCGCGCTTTCTCGAAGTCATGGGCCGGTTTAGTGAAACTGTGTCCGGACCGAAAATTTTATCCAGCCCGCCAGTGCCATCTAATTAAAGATATTTCGATGAATTTTTAATGCTACAATCAAAATCTCACAGCTTGCTACCCATACGTTAGATTTCGCTGTTAAGTATTTTGAGCAGAGGATTGAACCGAGGTAAATACTATGCGCTTTCTGTGTATCAAGTTTACCAGCTTAATGAGCCGACAGTTGAGCTGGCCTAAGCCAGTATTGTATTGCACGAACAGTGGCTGAATTGAAAAGCATTTTACGCACACTGAGTGTGAGAGATTCAGTTAGTAAAGAGAGTGTAAACAGGTGGTTCCTTATTCACATTCCCACATAGCTGTTTACAAATGCAGGTCATTTACAATGAAAAGCCACGTGGTCGTAGAAGATTTTAAGGTACCGCAGATTTAGTTAAAATATTTCCGCTAGCTAGTTTTGCTGATGAAAGATTTCTCTCAAGTTTTGAGCAGGTTTCCTTTTTACATTAGATCATCATTGGTGCCTCCCATGTAATCCCACTCTTGCAGTTTTCTAGTTCTTGTTTCACTGTTTCTGAGTTCAGCAATACCAAACCCAGCCATGAAAGATTTAATATTATTTCAGCTAGACTAGCTACCATTGAGAATGTGCAATTTTTGTTCAGTGTAGTGTTGAATTGTTATTTATCCAAATGAACCCTTGCTGATGTATTAGTAAATCCGAAATTCTTGCATTCAAATTGAAAGCTTTTCCTGTGCATTTGCTTCGCTCGCATAAACATCAACAAGCTCTCCTTCAGCATGGACCCGCCCACTCAACTGCAGCTTGTATTTCAGTTTAAAACCTAGTCCAATTTAATATTTTGCGTTCGTAAGTGCTTGGCTTCACATAATAGTTCTTTGATAGCTCTTTGAACTTTACTTGCACTTCTCCATGGCCTCATTTCTTTCTAGTCAAATTCAAGTTATTTATTTTTCTGACTAACTTGAGTCATGAGATTTTAGCTTTTGAGTTTGTGGTATGTCAACCAGTTTTTGTGCTTGCCTCAAAAATGCTATAGTGCACGCAGCTAGAATACATTTTCATGAAAGATAGCAAATGGAAGCTGAAGTCGTTGCTCATATACGAAGCAATGGGAGGCTACCTCATAATGGTGTATCTTTGATTTTTAATAGTATGGTTTCAAGAATAGTTGCTCACCTTGTATATTTAACTGTGCTTTCCTTCCTTCTTGCTTTTCACAGAGGATAGTGCTGCAGCAGGACGTTGCACTTAACAGCCAACTCGTACCTGTGCGTTATGCTTCACAATTGAAACTCAGTTATGAATACTTCAGGGTGGGTCTATGATGAATCTGATATAGAATGAATGAAGTATTAATAAAGCGTTAAATTGATCGGATGAATAGATGCTGAATTTAGCTATAAAATGACGCGGTGTCAGCTCATAGGAATTGCTGTCAGATAATATTTAACCAGTCGATTGAACAATGTACACAAGAAAGTGCTGGTGACCAATTTTCAAAGGCCAAGATACTTGCACTCTCACTTCAAGAAAGCTTTAAGTTGTCTACATTGCATACCACTACCTTATTCGATATTTCGCAGAGCCTAAGATTGTGCTTACTTTTTCAGATAAGAGATTTGTATACGATAGCCAGATCTCTACTGCACTCTGAAGTTGTCTATCTTCTTGCGCATTGCCTTTCTTTGAATTATGCGTACGAGTTTCTTCTGCGTATCATTTGGTGGATTTTCTAGTTTTTAAAGCGATTACCATCACCCTGTCTCGTATTGTTTACTGGCTTAAGAAGAGAACTGGACGGAAAATTTGGAATAAACAAGATGATCTATTCATTATTTAGGATTTTTGCTTTACCTGTCGGATAAATATGCAGGTAAAAGCGAAGGTAGAATATTCGAATAGTGGAGTACAGTAAAAACCCCGCAAGTATGAACCTATAGTTTTGAAATGAGCCTGATTGTGTTCTTATGTATTGAGGTAGTTCCAGTAATCATGGTTCTGGTTCTTAACACAGGGCCCAATACAAATGCTAGAAAAGTGGATAGTTGACCATATAGCATTCCAATGCTATGATAATATACTTTACCACTCAAAGCTTTGTGGATTAAAACATATTTATGAACCTACCCATCTCAATTATGAATGCGCTATTTTTGGAAGACCCATGAAAAGGTTAATTAGCAAGAAGACAGAGCTTACTTCTCAGTGGATAAAAAATGAACCATTTATAAGGAACTAGTTGGGACATTAGGTTCAAATGGTTCTAGGTATTTAAAGTCAAAATATACAATTTCAGGCTTTAGGTCTTGATGGACGAAGGCTCTTATATGGTAGTCATGTATCATTTCCATCGGAATTCTTCATGCCAACGTTTATCGAAATTGCAATGGAAAAACACCCTGCTTCGCTACTCGAGCTACTCGAATTTTCACAAGTATTTATATTAGAGATTTATCACTCGAGTTTCTTTATATCAGATTCAGCTAAATGTTATTGGCTATTTTGCTAGCAATGCACTTCAAAAATGATATGCATCTTACGATAACTATAAGGGGTTCCTTGAACCTGTATTTGAATACAAGCCCATTCTAAAATGGGGTGTTATAGGGTGTCACATTTCCCAGAAAAAATTCTATCGGTAGTTATTAGATTTGTCGGCAAATCTTCACTTGAGTGTGCTGGGAACTGACAGTGAGATTAAGTTCTGCAACGTAATGTAACGTTTAGAGCCACGCTCCTTTTGTAGGCAAGATTAGGTCCTACACCACAAGAAAAG
>WIPJ01067653.1:52542-91454 GCA_018155075.1 Cassiopea andromeda
GGGGGGGGTCTAATGCCAGAATGCTACACAACAAAGAGGTGGTATCATCTCACATGTGATCAGACATTGCATAGGGGGTGGGTGGTCAAGATGACATTTATTCCACTACACACTTTTAAAATGAATCCAAAAAGTAGTATAGTGGAGAAAAATGTCATGATCCTTAACATGATTTGAGTATATAACAAAATATACCTGGCCCTTTAGACTTCTGCAGTCTTCCAAGTCTGTAAATAATAGCTCTTTCATACTGTGGTATCACCTAAACAAATCAAAGCATCTTGCTTTAATACAGAACATGCATTTAATGCAGAACTTAGTAAGCAAAGACAACAGTAGGCATTTGCACACAAATTGGTATTTTGGAAAAATATCTGTCTCTTATCTCTTTCCTTCTCCGTTAAGGCATTGTATTCTTCCTACCTTGAAACTGCACCACCATGTGACAGGCAGGCTAATTATCCACAATGTATAAACAATGAAAAGAATGAGCCACTCCAATGGATGATATCGTGGTTTACCAAGGACATCTGCAAAAAGGAATAGTCCATTATGCCCATTACAAATATAAGTTATGTGCACAAAATAATTTGATCTCTCATGAAATCCCATAACAATGATGAAACTACAATGAAAAGCCATAGCTTGTTATCAAAAATAGAGCAATTATAATCTTCCATTAATATAAAGAAAACATTATTAAAAGCTGATATAGGGCATTCACAAAGTGCTCAGGTGCCACGAAATGGCTACTGTCTACTAGAAGCGCTATAAATAACTTGTAAACTACAATACAAGATATGTTCAAAACAACTGCAAATCAAAGATGACGAAGCAGCTCTGTACCTTTTCTTTCATTATCATCCATATAAATACTGATTTGGTCATGATCTGGAAGGGTAGAGTATTTAGGCATTCTTAGTGAGTTCCTTCAAATTACACACGAGCAGCATCCACAAAAAGGAAAACAGATGCCAGCTGGCTTCAGCTCCTGCATATCCTGCAATCTTGCAATTTTCTGCAGCTCCCTGCGTTTTAAAGTCGTCCTGCGTGTCATTGCGTTAATTCGCGCTACCCAACATGACAGGGGTCTGGGACGAACTGTTTCACCACGAATGTGTAAGGAGAATTGTCAATTCTGATTGGCCAGTTACAGCGATTTCGTAGAGCACGGGCCTTGCGCTCATGTATGGCCCTTTTCCATTCTCGCAGCCATGAGGTAAGAAAAGATAGACATAGGCTGTATTTTCGTTGATTTTGTCAGATACCCAGATAAACAAAGAGCTAGACCATCATCGATCACATTCAGCTACAGCTCATCTATAATTTGACTATAGTTTAGTTTGGACTCGTTGATTAGTTATTTAGATTTCAAGTGTAGTATATAAAGTTATGTCGTGGCCTAAGCCTAGCAAGTAGAAGTACTGCAGTGCATGAGCACACTGGAGAAGAATTACTACTAATTGTTTTGATTTGATATTTAACAGTTTGTTAGATTTCGTCAAGTTTTGACATAATTTGCCTGTTTGACCATTAAGAAGCTATGAAAACTAGGAAATTAATGCTTTATGTCCTATTACGGTCAATTATATAATAGCTCGTACATACCCCTCTAAAGCAGACTCAAAGCATAGGTTTTGAGAAATTTTGTGAAAAAGTATGATAGTAATAATTTTTTGTGAATTCCTGTAACTTCAAATTGTCATAGATTCATAGTGGATTAAGATTTTGACCTGATGTTTTGCAGAATACAGGAAATTGTATGTTCTTTTAGAATATTTTCAAGTACGATGAAAAAAATATGATTAATAGCAATACAAATATATAGAAATGTGTGGCAGAATACTGAGCTCAATAGAAATTCATGTTATGCTTTATTATGCAATTTGATGCTTTTTTAGGATGCATTGTTTAATATAGTATGAGTGTTTTCACATATCATTGAATCAAGTTTTTGTATTGTTGGCCACAAGGATCATTTGTAATGTAGTTAAGCAGCGGGGAAAGTTTGTAGCATAGAGATGCATGATATCAATAAGAGAATGTGGTACAAAGCTTTTGCAGGTGATTAGAGAGGAAAGTGTTATTCTTGGAACTTTTATGGAGTTGCATTTTTGTTGTAATAAATTCTGCTTCTTACAGTACACTACGCCTGCAGAAACGTCTTGCTGCCAGCGTTCTGAAATGTGGCAAGAAGAAGATCTGGCTGGATCCAAATGAAACAAATGAAATTGGAAATGCCAATTCCAGTAAGTTTCAAATGCAATAGTGTGCATCAAGCTCACAGAATTTAATTTTTCTTGTTTATTCTACATAATTGTGTATAAATTGAATCTAGCAAAATATCTATCATGTTTTATCCTCTTCAATTTTAAAGGGCAAAATATCAGAAAGCTTGTAAAAGATGGTCTCATCATTAAAAAACCACAAGTTGTTCATAGTAGAGCAAGGACAAGAAAGCTTTTAGAAGCTAAAAGAAAGGGAAGACACAGTGGCTATGGTAAGAGACATGGTACAAAAAATGCTAGATACCCAGAGAAAGTCATATGGATGCATAGAATGAGGGTTTTAAGACGACTATTAAGAAAATACAGGGAATCTAAGAAGATTGATAAACACTTGTAAGTATGTTTTTTAGACATATTCAGAAGTCAATGTATTTTAAACTCGCCCGTGGCATTTATGTATTTTCACTTTTATACTGAATAGCATTGGCTGTTGAATTGTTATCTACATGGTTATAATTTGTAGCTATAATAATACCATGAATTTTCTAAAACATGTTTTCTTTTTGTGTTTTTCCACTTATGGTCAAGAACTGTTTTGATTCCCCAAAGCAACACTATATTCAGACCCCATTATCAAACTTTAAGTGTACTCTTGGGTGCTTAGTAGAAGTCCGGGATGCTTATTAATTTTTCAGATTTTCCCACCCAATAGATGTTATTAAGACTCCCATTTATTCATTTTAGTAAGTTGAAGTGTCAAAGGGCCATGCCAGTTATATCAGGATGCAGTGTTTTGTTTACATATTTGAAGCGATACCATACCATTGCATTCCTGTTATGAGTATTCTTATTAGTTACACTGTTAGACAATCTACTAACTTTTCTTGCAATTTTGTCTAGACAGACCTTAAGAAAAAATGTTTTATTGTGTAGCATGACAGGCCTCCTATCTGTAAAATCCCCCCAGCTAATAAACCCCCTTGTATAGCACCCAAGAGTACTAGTTTAATTGCCGAAGTCAACATGAATACCTAGCTAATGTTTTTTGCATGAGCTTTGAGGAATAGATGGGGACTCAGAATATATGCAGTTGTGAAGCATTGCTAGGGCACTTTTATGTTGAATGATGTTCTCAAAGTAGCATTGCCAGGAGGCAGAACTATTTTTTGTAGAAAAGTAGTTTTCCTCCACTAATGAGGCATGGTGTAGGGCCATTAGGTAAAAGGTGCCTGCCATTGATGACCTGCAATAAATCAGTATTATCTTACTGTTTTTGATTTCATAAAGGTATCATGATCTCTACTTGAAAGCAAAGGGTAATGTCTTCAAGAATAAGAGAGTTCTTATGGAATACATTCACAAGAAGAAAGCTGAAAAGGCCAGAGCCAAGCTTCTCAGGTAATCAATTACACTCTTATCTTTTTAAGATATTTGATATTATTTTTCTGAGAAAAGATGTTTATGATAGTGTTATCACTGTTGGTATTAAAATGTTGTCTACCTGTCCAGTTTCGTTTTCCTAAATTTCACTTTTCTGAGTTTCTGTTATATAGATCATGATTGATCAGTATTGGTTAAACTTTCAACATATAGAGTACTGATGTGGGACATCACAAAATTTCTATTTACAGAATATATTAATATTGAAAATGCCTGTTATTACAACAGAACTTTACTACAGCACGAAAAAGCAGCAACATTCTTTTGACATGCTTAAAAGCTTTTTTGTCCGACACTCATCATCCACCACTCTTGGGGCCAATTGGACACATCCTATCACATGTAGCCACATCTGGATATATATTTCAGTTAACCTTTAGGTCACTATCTGACGTTTTCATACTCTGATGAGTGCCAGAAGAAAAAAGCTTTTAAGTATCTCAAAAGAATGTTGCTGTTTTTCATGCAGTAGTAATATTAAAAAGCACTTTGAAATAGGTTTTATTGACATATTTCAGCTCAATCTGAAAAATATTGACTGAGATATAGGCAGTTGAATGCTGACATAGTTCCTATCAAACCACTGTATTTTGGAGCCTGGTTCTAAGAGTTGTGAACCAGGCCAGAAATACAGTGGTTTATATGGGAAGGCTTCTGTCATCAAATGGCCATATTTCACCTCATTTTGACACCATTTGCCTAAAGCTGCAAGTACATGCCTGGTTTAAAGTGCTCTTTCATTCTATATGGTAAAAATATGAAAATTCTAATAATAGATTTTCATGATGTCACCACTTAGGTACATATGCAACACACTATTGTTGCCCATGCTGGTCTCTTGCAACATTCTATGTAAAGCACCATTACCTGCTGGGAGATGTTTAGGTCATGATCAATAAGCATTCATGGAGAGCACTTTTCACAAGTTAAGCAAGCTAGTTAAATGGCATATTGAACAGTATTCCATTAGAGAATATTTCTCTTGCAGCCCCTACCCCCCAAAACGCTCCAGTGCACCCAGTTGTAGACCTCACTTTTGGAACCACTGATATAGAAATATGGCATAGAATAAGCCGACCATGCTGTGTGTTCAGTCATTGTGTGGTGTGCAATTTATGCCAAAATTGATTACACAGAATTTTCTGACTGTTTTGCTTCTATAAGCAGTGAACTTTACAGTCCTGGTGTTCTGGTACAAAATGTCATTTCTTTAGTTAGAAATTGTCTTAATCTAAGGGTGGGTTTCTTGATTTAATGGAAAGGTACCAAAAAAGCATCTTTCAATCATAGCAGAAGTTCATCTTCTTATGCAAGCCATTTTTATAAGAAAGTAATGTATCAGAATGAGTCTTAACATTTATTATCAAAAGACATGGCTCATGCAGGTCCTTGAACTCCTTGAAAAGTGCTTGAATTTGAAATGCCATTTCAGGGTCACTTGAAACTCCTTGAAAATGAGAATTTTCCTTGAACATTGATCAAACTCCTTGAAATTTGTGAATGTTTACTGTTTATTAAGTTCACAGCAACAAACAAAACAAAAAATAGTTTAAAGGAATATCTGAAAGAAAGTTTAAAGAAATCATATAAGAAAACTCTTGATATGCCAAGAAATGTCTCGTTTTCGTAATTTTAGGCTTCCTATTATTCACCCATGCTCTGTGAATGTCAGTTTAGAGCTCCTTGAAAATTTTCATTTTCGCCCTTGAAAGTCCTTGGATTTGCATATCAAAATCCTGCGTGAACCCTGAAAGGTTTTTCAAGGCACCTTGAAAATTGTGTTCTATTCGCAAGGCGCTTTTAAGGCTTGTACTGTTAATTTGAAATAGAAATGAATGTCTAAAGCAAATTACGACGTCAAGAAGAAGAATTTATTTCAAATGTTTTTTGAGGTCTGAAAAACTTATTTGACAAAAGGACTTTTTGTATGCATCTCCATTTTGCAACCTTCTTATAGGTGTAGATTATCTCAGTCCGTCTAAATTACTTAGAAAAAAGTACCTATATTCAACACTTGTATACAATGTGAAATGGGTTTATTTTTAGTGACCAAGCGGAAGCCCGCCGTGCCAAGGTCAAGGCCGCCAGACTGCGCCGAGAGGAACGCCAGGCACAAAAGAGGAAGGAACTGTTATCAGCTTATGATGCAGAGGAGGAGCAACAGCAACAACAGCAGCAACAGCAGTCCAAATAAACATTGTTTATTATGTTGTGTCTCTGTAGTCAGAAATTTAAAAAATCATTTGTTGAAATATCTGTGTATACCCTCTGTTCACGTTTCTTCATATCTTGGATTTAAATCTTAGGCCATTAACTATCATATCGTGCCTTTGAGAGCAAAATTTAATATTGTATAGTTGTTACTAAATGTGTGCCAATGTCTAGTACAGTGGTCGAGAACCTATGGCTCACGAGCCATATGTGGCTCTTTTCTTGACAGCATCTGGCTCCCTGTCTCGCAGATAAATCTTAACCGACATTGCTTCAAATGATATCGAAACAGTGAATGCTTCCAGAACTGCTTTCCAGAGTTACCAACTGGTGTCGCCTTCAGGTGTCATATTAGCTCGACAGAGCATTGGCCGAATCAGTGTCGAATCAGACTATATTTACGGTTCCATGTGACGTCAATATCCAATTACATAGCTCATGAAAATGCATTTTTAAGTGTGAGAACTTCATGGCTGTAACGATCAAAAAGGTTCCCGACCCTTGTTCTAGTGTGTTAAGCCGTTCTGAGATTGTCTAGGATTGGTAATAGCATAGCAGAGCGAAACATGCCTCGTTATAAGGAACCTATCTCGAGGCCTAGTTCCGAAAATTCTTCATTTGTGGACTTCTAACGATGAAATTGTAGTACTAAAATTTAATTATTAGTTCTTCATTTATCACTGCATATTTGATTGGTACAGGCACGAGCAACTATCGAAACTGTGTACTTTACCTTTAATTCTGGCTAGAACTCGATATCAAAAGCATAAAGCAAGTAGAGGTTTTGTAGATGTATCCATGCAATTTTTTATTGCAAGTTGCTGGAAGCAAGTTCTAAACTCTTAAATTGCTTTCAGTTATGAAATGTTGTAAACTAGAAAGTTCCTTACGGTCTGTGCTTTCAGTAGTAGAAGTTTTTCTTAAATATTTCCATTTTCTATAAAGTGGTTCCTTAAAACGAAACGTGTACTGTAATATAGGCTGAAAGCCTGTTACAGATCATTAAAGGAACCTGGTGTTATGTCCAGGCGGTGCTCCCGAAAAAACACGCAGCATTGCGAAAACAGGTTACACAACAAAACCTTGTGCGCTCTTTACTTTATGCGTATTACGAATTTAGTACTCTATTTGATTTTACCTCAGTTTTCCCCCCAATTCCTTGGGGGTTGCTTCTGAGAGGAATTTTGTTCTGCCACGAGCATTTAGGACAGGATGCCCTTCCTGACGTCACCAATGGTCTGCGGTGAGCCTCAAACCCAGGACCACGTTGGTCTTAGTCGAGTGCATCACCGCTAAGCCACGGCTGCTGTATTACGAATTTAGTACAAGATTCTTAAATTTTTGAAATAACTACTGTCCAAGGCATACACACTTTTTTATAAGAAAACCGTCATTTCGCCTGAGCCTCAATTTTCTTAAATTTTCCCGAAATTGAGCTTGAAATTTTCGTAAATTATTCTTAACTTCTACTGAAATAAACTGGCTGAAGTGGGTTATACTTTCGTTATTCTATAGTATACTAAAATTTGCATACCATCTATAACATTTTGAATGCAATAATGACGAAATATCGAGCATTGGCCAATAAAAACAGTAAATTTTGGAAATTGAGTCTCATGATTTAAGATTTTGACCATTTGACCCTCATTTTCTTATACAAAAAAACATGTACTAGGTGTGACCGAATTTTGTTATTTAACTTGAGGTATACTGGTTTTAATACTTGTCCATATGCTTTTGGTAGTGTGGTAAACTCGCACGCCTGAAGAATGGTTAAATTCCCCCTAGAGATCAGTCCATGAAAAGCACTAACTGTTACATTCCATGAGCCCAAAGGAAAGTCTTCGTCAGGGCATTTTGATGCCCTAACTTAACCTCAAAATGAGGCTTCGAGATTAACCTCGAACTGGCTACTCTCTGGTACCGAACAATCCGAAGGCGCTAGATGTCCAACTCAGGGGGTTTCCACATTGAACCGAGCGAGGCAAATCTTGTTTTGGTGGCCATTTTACATGGTAGCAAAAAGGATTATCGCCAGTACTGAGCCCTTATGATTTTGTGAAAAGTAAGGGCGGATTTCATGAGGTTTCGCACAGATTTTGAGCGTGTAAAGTGGTGAGTTAGTATGGATTATCTCTTTCCTTTCAATTTTGTTTGAATTTTGGTAATCTGTGCATTTATCGTGACGTTTCAACTACTTTAAGGGCGGCAGTTGTGCATCCATATGCAGAGGAAGATTTAAACATTTTCTGGAAAAAGAAAAAAGATCCGATCCAATTGCACTTGTTAAAGCTAACAATGTGACATATTTTATATGTTTACCTCAATGACAACCAACAGCATACGACTTCAGTCCGCATTCATAGTTGGGTCTGCTGAGCTCGGAATCTTGAATTCACAAACAACCACGGGGAAAAGATTGTTGTTAGCCTCGTATATAAATTTTTAAACAGAAACAATGTAAATAATTGCCAGTGGCTTCACTTCTACGTTGTAAAAAAAGTTTTCAATTATATTTTTCGAATTTCACAAAGCGCATCGCAGCAACTGCCACTCTTAAATTACCTGAAACGTCGCGATAAATACATGAATTGTTAAAATTCATTCGAAATTGAGGAGATAAGGTATGGTTAATGACGACTCACCACTTTAAACGCAAAAAATCCGTTGGGAACTTCACAAACTCGGCACTTACTTTTTACTAATTTATAAGGGCTCAGTACTGGCGAAAAATCTTTTGCCACCATTTAAAATGGCCGCCAAAAAAATTTGCCTCGCTCTAGCAGAGCGAGTTGGACATCTAGCGCCTTCGGCGCTTCTATATCATTGGTACCGAATAATAGGTGGGCTTCCGACTGCAGATTTTTGAAAATTTCCCCACCTATTTCCATTTATTATCCACCCTCCTAACCAAGCAATTTTGAAGAAAATCCAACCCACCATTTTACTAACCTTTAGATTTCAAAATTTCAAAAAGGGTAAGTAAATAAAATCATTGACTTTCCGAACACAAATCAATATGAACAAGTAATGAAATCAAAGCAAACTGTATACCTTATGCTTGTACAATGTTAATTTTGAGACTATACAATGAACATTGACCTCCTATCTTTTAACAACTCCCATCCTATGTTTTTAGCAAAAATGGATTACCCCCTCCTTATTATACTCCCTATTATTCGCTACCAAAAAGTGCCATGGAAGGAGATGCTTAAGTCCAATCCTCCACGTTTATCAGTTACTGATATTCCGTGAAATTCATATTTTTCATTCGTTATAGGTAGACTACACTACAAACTGATTTGAGTTTTTGCACATAGATTTAGGGCCTAATTTAGAGTGGTCCTGGCCACTAACAGTGGTCTGCCTTGGAAATTCTATTAGTGGTCTTGGAAAAAAAATTAGTGGGCAATTTATCTTTGTTTACTTAATAAAAGTGCTTTTGCGGGAGATGCATTACACTCTTTTCTCTTCACAAGAACTTTGAAACTTTTTCAGTACAGAAAGTGCCTGAATTCTTGGCCAATTTTGCTACTTAAGGTTTCTTAAAATTTCTAAATATGAAAAAACGTTTTACAGTAAATTTTAAGGTTTAAGCTTCTTACGTTTTGAACATCTACAATGAACCTTTCAACAAAGTATTTTATTTCATTAAAACTTTGAAAAGTAGGCGTGGCATTATTCTCCTGCAAAGTAAAGGGCGTGGTTTAAAAATTTTTCTTATAAAAATAGTGGTCTTGGAAAAATGCCTTAAATTAGGCTCTGCATAGATTGCATTTTCAGGCATCGTAACTACGTTTCAAACACTGACGTTTGGTAAATTTTCATGCATGTGGACACTATCAGTTGGACAGAAGTGTTGCAAAATTTTGCTATTGTCCTGTGGAGGAGCGCAATGATATAGAATGATCGAACTTTTTACATCATCAAATTCAGCGAGATTATTATTACATCTTAAGTACATGAAAAACTAAAATATCTAAATTAATAGTTCTTTGAAAGGTATATTTTGTATAAATCTCTACTTTTATAGGCTAGTTCTGTCCTTATCTATACTAAAAATCTAGATGTCAATACTACATTATGTCCGCATATCTACAAACAAGCCAAAATAGATCTGACTTTTTGGATTACAGTCCTTGCTTCGCTATTGTCAAAATGCTTACAAATAACTTTTTGAGGCTTCGATTTGTTTTCGTAGAAACAAGACCCCTTGTATATTTAGGTTATTGAAACTCAGCTAGTAGTGTATATCCAAAACAGCAAAACAGTGTTTGGAAATGTATAACCTCCTAAAGTTGCAATCCAAAATTATGATGAAGACACTAGTGTTCTCATTTTACGTATATAAGTCTACTTTTGGTCGCTTTTCTTTTTGGGATTTCTTCTTCGGCGAAACCCTGACATCCTCGAAATTTGCGCGCAGTTTATTGACAAAGTCTTTGCTGGGCGCTCCTCGCTCTCTGCGCTTTACTTCATCATCATCCTCCCATGTTCCCGCTTTGTCAAGATCATCCATAGACGCACGAAAATCATCACTTAGCAATGAAAATTCAGAGCGATGCTTTAAGGGTTGTTGCTGGGGCGAGTTGTAAGTCGATTCTTTTTCGGCCTGCGTTCGTTCTCTGTCGGGTGCAACGAAAGGGTTCCTTCTTCGCTTCACGTCATCGATATCATCAACCGATTTACTCCGCTCTTTGTCTAACGCTAGGAAGGGGTTATTGGAAATACTCTGAAGTGAGAGGTCATCGACGCCTTTCTCTTTCTCATGGTGTTTATTTGCCACTGCAATTGACTCTTTTGCCTTCGATGATTTCCTTGGGCTCTTTACCACGACGGGTTCCTGTTCTGGTTGAGCGAAGCTTAGTGAAACATCTCGCCTAAGTTTCTTCTCAGGTTTTCCCGTGTGCTTTTTCATTTCATTCAATTCCTGCGTTTTATTTTGCAATTCACGCCGCATTTGTTCAATGTCACGCGAAAGCTTCACATTCTCTGTTTTGAGTTTATCAATTTTCTCCAAATCTTTCTGATGGTTCATGTAAACTTCAGACAATTCGTTTTTCAACGCTGACTTCTCGTCGTGCCATGATGCACTGGCAACATGTGCTGAACCCTTCCCTTTTGACATCTCCACAGTTTTCTTTAGCGCCTCGTTCTCATTCTCTAACCGTTGTCTAGCATCTTCTTTTTCAGCTAGCAATCTGTCGAGCTGACGACGCTCCCTTGCTACCGCTTCAAGTTGAGACGTCAATAGGTCTTTCTCGTACTTATGCCTTTTTGTGTCATCCGTGTCTATGGACGGCAGACGTTTCAAAGTATTCTGCTTGTTCAGCATCGATTCTAACTTGTCCTTCTCCTTCATTAAGTTATCTAATTCTCCTTTCAAGTGTGTACTTTCTTCTTTAAGTCTGTTTATCTCGTTTGCTTGCCTTCTTGTTTCTTCCAACGCATCAGATAATTTCTCGAGCTCTCCTTGCTTTGCATTATCATTACTTCTAGTTGCAGAAACTTGGAGTTTTGCAAGCTCTTGTTTCAGTTGCTCTCTTTCGATTTGATTCTCCATCAACTGACCCCTCATTTGTTCAAGTTCTCCTACGCACCTGTTGAAATCTTCCTGAAGTGCCTTCTTCGAATGCTCGCTCTCGCGTCTATCTTCTTCAAGCCAGTCTAACTGTGTTTTTAATCGGAATATCTCAGCATCAGATTTCTCTGCACGTGCCTTTGTGTCATTGAGAGCATTGTTTAGCTGTTCAACTGTTTGTTCATACTCTTTAATTTTCTCTTTCCCATTTTGCTCGATTTTCCAGTTGTAATTTGCAGCATATTGGTTCTTCACTTCTTCTGTAGCTTTTATCTTCTCTCTCATCTCATTTAACTGTTGCTTTCCTGATTCTTCGATCAAATTCATCTTTTCTCCCATTCTTTCTATCTCTTCGTTGCATCTAGCTTTCTCCTTTTCTTTCTCCTTGCTTATCTCCTCTATCACCTTTATATATTTATCAACCTCTTCATTCATAACTTTCCCTTTTTCTTCGTAGTCATATAGTTCAAAGTTCATTCTATCAATATCAGCTTCTTGAGTTACAATTTTTCGCTTCAACTCCTCGATCTCACTCTCTAGTTGCTCTCGTTCACCAGATCTAAGACTTTTCTCATTCTCCCACAACATGTCAACATCTTCTTTCATTAATTTTATCGTGTTTGCGCTCTCTTTTAGTTTCATGTTTTCTTTTTCTCTCTCCTCTAGTTCCTTATGAAGTTCTTCATATTCCACCTCAGCAATTTCTATTTGCTTCTCCAGCTTATCTT
This sequence comes from Cassiopea andromeda, assembly GCA_018155075.1. NCBI lineage: Eukaryota > Metazoa > Cnidaria > Scyphozoa > Rhizostomeae > Cassiopeidae > Cassiopea > Cassiopea andromeda. The sequence goes on from WIPJ01067653.1 coordinate 64,731, forward strand.
TCTCATCACCTATACTTCTATACTCTCGCTCCAATGCAATAAACCTGTTCTTTAAATCAGCGAGCTCTTTATCAGTCTGTTCATGGCTATTCTTAGTATGATGCAGCACTTCCTTTCCTTCCTCTATTTCGGCTTCCTTTTTCTTTAATTCAGTTTCTAACTGGCCAACTTTTTTGCAACAGCTGTCACTCTCTCTCTTTAGCTCTTCTATTTGTTCGTCCAAAAGTACTCTTTCTCCTTCCAGTTTTAATTTCTGCTCCTTTAGCAATGCATAATCTCTCTTTAATTCCTCATTTGTGCACAATGTGCTCTCTCTATCAGCTTCCAACATCTCTGCTGTTTTGCTTAGCTCTCCTATCCTTGCCTTTTGGGATTCGATGACATCTTGCGCTTCCGATAGCCTTCCTTCCAAAATAGCACGTGCTTTAGACACTTCGTGTAACTTTATCTCTAGTATATGACACCTTTCCTCTTTAACAGCTAGCCTCATTTCCAGTTGGTGTAGCTCTGTTTTTACGTCATCAAACCTACCATCTTCCTTACTCTCTCTTCTTCTCATCTTCTCGATTTCTTCAAACATTTGACACCGTTCCCTGTCCAATCCTTGTTGTTTCCGGTCAGTGGCTTCCCGGAATGACAGGAATTCTTTTTCAATGCTTTGGATCCTATCTGTTTTCTCATTGACTTCATGTTCTCTTTGCATTAATTTTTGTTCCAGTTCCATTAGTTTCTCCTTCACATTTTCCTTCTCTTCCTGTTCCTCAACAAATCTGTTTTGTAGAGTAAGAAGCTCATTTGCTAATTTTCTTTTCTCTTCAATGACTTGCAGTCTCTCTTTCTCTATTTTCTCTGATTCCTTCTCCAATGTTTTTAACTTTGTTTCTATTTTCATTAAGTCTACTGTGAGCTGTCCAGCTTCTTTCATCTTTCCTGATGTCAATGCTTCTAGCTCATTATTATCTACAGTTAATCGCTCGGCCTCACTTTCAAGATGCTTTTTCTCACGCAACAAATCCTCTATTTCAGTTTCTAAACGACGTGCATTATTCTTCTCTTTTATTAAAAGATCCTTCACTTTCATAAGTTCTTCTTCATTTTCTCTACATTTCTCTAATAACTTCTTGCCTTGATCTTTGGACTTTAATAGTTCATAATCTATTATCTTCCTTTCTTCTTCAATATTTAATTTAATTTGATCTGTTTCACGCAAAGAAGCAGAGAAAGTTTCAATCTCCCTTGTCATATCCTGCTTTTCTGAAACATGTTGCTTCTCTTGTTCCTGCAAGGATTTTACTTGCCTCTCCAATTCCTCCTGTTCTTCCTTCAACTTTACAAATTCTCGAATGCTAGCATCTTTCTCTTCAACAGCCATTCTCTTAGATTTCTCCAATTCCCAATTTTTGCTTTGTAGATCCTTTAGTTTCTCCTGCAATGCCATGACTTGCGACTCTGAACTTTCATATTTTAGTCTCCATCGCCCTGACTCTTCATCCGCTCGTGTTTTTAAATCCTCTTGTCCTCGAGTTTGCTTTTTCAAATTCCAAACCTCCTCCTCACTGTCCCTCAGCTGCTTCTTGAGAGCATTGATCTCTTCTTCAGCATCATTCAGCCTCATATTCAGCTGGCGCTCCAATTTTAATCCATCCTCTTTCTCTTTGGTAAATTGCGATTTATCTCTATAAAAGCTGCTTATTTGTCCTTCCAATTCGCGCTTATCCTGCATTAGACTGGAGCATTTTCCTTCAAGTACAAGGATATTGCTCTTTGCAGTATCAAGCTCCCCTTTCCATTTAGCCTCTCTATCGTCTATTTCACTACTTCTAAATCTTACATCTAGCATTTGGTTTCTGACTTCCTCGGCATCTCTCAGAAGGGCCTCATTTTGCTCTGTTATAGCTTTGTTTGTAGCTTCTAATTTCAAGTGCTGTCTTTGTAGCTTGGTGCACTCACTCTGGAAACTCAACAGCTCAGCATTGCTCTTCTCAAGCTCGCTTCTAAATTCATCAATCCTCCTTTTCAATTCCACATTCTCCAATCGAATTTGATCTTCTTGTTGTTGCTGGGTGGCGTTTTCCCTTTTGAAGCAAACTACTTCATGTTGAGCATCATGAAGTTCATCTTCAGCTTTACTAAGCAACTGTTTCAGTCGTTTGTTGTCTCTCTCGGCATATTCGTGTTCACTCTTCGCATGCTCATAATCAGATGTTTTATTTCGTAGACTTCGCTCTAATTGCTCTTGTTGAATTTCCAAATCTTTGATGTCACGGTGTAACTTTTTGCATTTTTCTTCTAATGATTCATTTACTCGATAATGTTCGTTTAAATTTTCCTTCAACTTCATGTTATCATGGCGACACTGGTCATATGATTCTTCAATCTTATGATATTTGTCATGCACATCAGCTCGCTCTCTCCTCATGCTTTCAAGCTCGTGATAGCAATCTGATAATTCCCGTTCCGCTTTCGCGTACCTTTTCTGTGCTGAAATTAGTTGCTTTTGACTTTTCGTTTCATCCTCTTTTCCTGTTTCAATTACAATCTCATACGCTGTAACTTTTTCTCGCAATTCGACTACTTCCCTCTGAAGCCTATTCCTCTCTGAATCGCAACTGTTGTATTCTTCTCTCTCTTTTTCTAACCTGTCATTTGCAAGCACTAGATCTTGCTCGTATTTACTACATTTCTTCACGTAAGACAGTACTTCCCGTTGTAAATCATTATCTCGAACTTCCTTGGAGTCGCATTCTGTTTGAAGCTTTACGTTCTTATCTTGAAGGCAATAAATTTCTTCTTCTAATTTGCTAATTTTTGATCCTAGATTAGCATTCTCACTTTCGTAATGTTTTAGTTTGGTTTTGGTGACTAGCAATTCTTCCTTCATCTTCTGTCCTTCACTCTGCCATCCTTTCTCAGCATTCTTCAACTCTTGAAGATTTACCTCATAATTTTGCAAATCTTTTTGTAATATTTCTTCCTCATATTTTATTGTTTCCATTTTCATTTTGTTTACCATCAAATCTTTATCCAATGCACTAACTTGCCTTTTAAGAATCGCATTTTCATCTCTAAGGCTTTGCATATCTTGGTCTAGCTTTCTTCTCTCATCACTGTCTTTCACATATTTTCTTTCAATCTTCCCTTCTTTAATCTTCATCATTTTTAGCTCTTCGCTAAGATCCTGAATTTTCTTCTTTCCGGATTCTACTATTTCCTGCATTGTAGTCTTCTCTCTTACAGCGTCCTCATATTTTCTTTCAACTTGCTCTATAAACAACTTTGCAGACTGCAATTCCTTCTCTGCATTTCTTTTCTGAGTTTCATAAACAGCATTTCTCTTATTTGTTTGCATTTCAGCATTTCTTTCAAGCTCTCCACACTGTCTTTTTAGTTTGTTTATGATATCATCCTTTTCCGCTAATTCTAGACTATATTCTTTGCACATCTTCTGCTGAAACATTATTTGATTCTCTAAATTAACAATTTCATTCTCCCTTTCTTTCAACTTTTCTGCATCTTGCGCCATCATTTTGTAATATGATCTTTCATCTTTTATCGCCTTAATCTCATGCTCCAATTCCTCTATTTCCTTCCGCTTGAAATCAATCTCCCTACTCATGTTGTTATTTTCGTTTATCAAATCTCTTTCTTTCTCTTTAAATCGAGTAACATCTTGTTTCAGCCTTTCAATCTCTTGCACCAAGACTTTACCATTTGACGTAAGCCTCTTTATCAATTTACCTCTTTCACCATCATTCCTTTGCTTGGTTGCTTGGCCTCGTTCAAGCTTATTTAAGTCATCATGCAATATTTTCACCTCTTCAACTAGATAACTTTTTTCTCGGTCAACCTCGTCAAAATATTGTAGCAGCACAGATTTGAAATCTTCCTCCATGCTACTTACTTTTCGCGACAAGAATTTCTCAAGTGATTCACGATTTTCAGATTTGAGCAAGAAGCTTTCATCCGTAAATCCATTTTGAACAGCATCTTTCCTCTCGTGTCCATTTAACCTTCCTCTGTCTCGCGAATTAATCATTTCGCCTGTAGTTTTTTGATGATACATGTTCACTTCTGCTTTATCCTTTGCTCTTCACATGCTTAGAATTCATAACTTAAGAATTTCTAACTTCGTTAAGGACTGCTGGAATGTATGCAACTCAGAACCAACTCTAAACCAAGCAGTGTCCCTCACATAGAACCCTAAAGTAAACCAGATCAATTTCATTGTTCTTAAACAACTGCTTCTTGTTTAACCTTACTTCAATTATGCATCTACTCAGAAAGAGCATATGACGATAAAGGGACATTTCAAGAACGACATGATATCATTGGAAATAGAAAAGATCATGAATTGTAAATATTAATGAGCTAAACCACAAATTTCAATAGAAATTCCCGATGTAGGTTCGTGATGTAAATTGAATATAGTTTGAGTACATGCTGAAAAAGATTTGAGGAAAACTGAGATAGAAATACGGCAACAGTTGCACAAACTTCCTTTACTTTGCTCAGAAAATTTGACCTTGGAGCGCTCAAAAGTTCCGTCCAAATAATGCAAAATTGTACCATATAACTTCAAGTTTCCAGCTGAAATCAGCTAATGCTAGAAAATTAGTTATTTAAGGTATCTTACCTTTCTACATGTTGTTTTCCTTGTAGTTCAACCATCAAATAAACTTCATACAACAGCAAAAATTAAGGCAAAACAACATACAGAATTTCAGTTCGGCTTCGCAGCGCAGGTGGTTGTATTTAGATGCGTCTTTGGCGGGAAACTCGAGTGTGTATACGACTCAGTCAACAACAGGTTGTCGGATTCAAGCCTCAATGTGGAAATATGCGAGGCAAAGGCGTTCCCATGGTTATAGCAATGATCGTTGTTAGCAAATTAGGCCTAAATGGCCAATCAGCTTTACAGCAACACGGCTAGACTTTGAACGCCTCAGAACTCCATGCATTCTTTATCGCAAGCAGATTTTTCGAATTTCTGTTTGTTGCATTGTGTATTTAACCAACAGACCACCGTGTTTAGCTTTCTTTACATCTGTACGGTTGCTATTGTTAGATGATCTTGAAATCATCAACAAAATATTATCAGCTGTCCTAATTGATTTGCTAAGGCTTGAATTCACACGGCTTTATATACTGCATACAAACACACTAATTAAATTGGGCACCTTCTATCAAATTGATTGAGGAAACGGGCTACTGAAGTTTTGCAAGTAGAAGCTAAAGCAGTTGCATTTATTAATTTATTCGTTTTGGATGAAAATCCAGAATTACAGCTAAAACTACAATATCCTCATACTTCATGAGCACATATCCCCCAAGGTAATCTAAGTGAGGCGCTACTGTGTGGAAATTCTAATTTAAATATACTTGTGAATACGCTTTTTATAGGAGTAGCACTTCAATTCATTAAAAGTACCCTCTTCTCTTTTTGTAAGAACCAGTAAAACTGAAATTGAGATTGGCTGTTCTTAATTTTTCCCAAATTTTGAGGTTGAATTGTTCTTAAATTAGTAGCGTGTTGGCCATTTAGAAATACATAGGAAAACAATGTACAAGACAACATTGGATGTTTTGATTGATTGAGAGCTATATGTTACAACCAAGATGGTCTCTTGCATATTAATGTATTTTATGGAAAAAGTATTATAAGCAATTATGAATAGACAATGTTAACACAGTATCTTGTTTCGCTAGAAGCAACTAATTTGCGAAAATTAAAGAAAAAGTGTCAAGGCTGTCAATTTCCTCAGGCTAACAAGGAAAGGGTATCTCATTTCCATTTACTAGTGGAAAGCTTTCGCACCTTTTTTCTAGAAATACACTTTACGACAAGACTTCAGGATCAGCTTGTTCTTGATTTGTTCTTAATTTTCCACCAAATTTCAAGCTCGTGTTCTTATAAAACTGTTCTATTAAAAGTTTGGAATAGATTGGGAGGCCGTGATGGCGGTGCAAGAGCGGACAAAAATTTTGTCGAAAGTACAACAGCAAGTTTTACATTAATGTACCAAAGTAGGAATGAAATGTCATAGCTAGCATGCTTTGTTAAAAATTTCTAAGTTTTGGTTAGGAACTAGGTTCACTTGGAACAGCTTCACGTCATGGAATTGATTGAAAAAGCTGGTCAATTTGCAATTTTGAAATCTGTTGCCATTCTTCAAATACTCATGTTGTTTCTTCTTTTTTAGTCCTTGGAGAGTTGAGGTGTGGTTTTTCATTCAAGAAAAGCCATACACTTTCTATGATTTTAATGTCAGAGATTGACGCTTTTCATTCAATCAAGACAGTTCCCTACAAACGCAAAGTACACTCAGTAGTCTTTCACTGAAATTTGTAGTGAAGACAATTAATTAAGCCACTAACTTATACATCAAGCAGCACTATTAAAAAATATTATAAATACTTTAAAGAACGTTGCTTAATTTTTCAACTACCATGCTCGTAACAGTAAAAGGAATTCCTCATTGAAAGAACAAACTAATGCTTCTTATTTAATCAAAAACCAAATTGAAATATGATGGTACAGGGTAACCAGGTTCTACTAAAAAACGATATTTATTTAAACGTGTTCTTTCTTGAATTTCTTCAAATAAAACTAGTTAGCGTCGGCTGACATGATGAGATTATTGCTAAAATAGTTTATCGCTTCTTCTTTTCAGAGCTGACGTAAACACCCTCCTACAAGCCAAAGTAAAATAATCAAGAATTCAATATAGCGCTGGTAATTTGGGTAAACTGATTCAAACAGTCTAGCCTTCATAGCACTATGCTTCTGGAAACCAATCTAAAATTCATACTGAAGACAATCAACAAGATTTATTCAACATTTTTCAATGACTATCTAAGGCTCGGAACAGAAAATCTTTAAAAATAAACTTTTACAAGGATTTTGATAAGCAAATTCAGGGAGTTTTCAAGGGCTATTCAAGGACTAAAATAAACAATTGCAAAATCCAATACACGTGTTTTTTCTATAAGAAACAAACTCTGGCTTCAGCTTGACTGTGTTTTAATATTTCGCCAAATCCAGCCTTAAATGTTTCTTAGCTGTTTCTTAAATTTACAGACTTCCAATGACATTAACAACCCAGATTAGGCAATTGTGATGCAAGACAAAGGCTGCTCAGGTTTTGTGAGGCATTTGATGGACGTCCATCCTATTTCTTTCTTGTTTGATAAAAAATTTTCTTGCACAAACAGTCTTTGCAAGTTACTATTTGAAACTCAGTCTGCCTATGTTTCTTAAATGTTTCTTCATTTTTGCCTAATTTCAGCCTCATGTTCCTTATAGAGAAATTTCTTATAGAAATAAACGTGTATGGCAGTTGGTACACTCACAGCACATGCATGAACACACAGAAAGCCCAAAATACCGAAAATGAGACATTTCTTAACATATAACGAGTTTATTTGTACGATCTTGCTAAACCTATTTTTTGGATATTTCTTTTGCTTATTTTTGCATCATTTATTGCTTTGAATGAAGTAAACAGTATAAATTCACAAATGCCAAGGAGTATGGTCAAATTTCAAGGGAAAAAGTTTCATTTTCAAGGAGTTTCCTCTGCCTTTGAAAAGACATTTCATATTCCAGCACTTTTCAAGGAGTTCAAGAAACTGCATGAAGCTTTTTATTATATTATCAGTACTATTCCTCCATTGGAATCACTTGCCTACCAATTTCAATCTCTACCTAGTTAGAAATGAGCGAATACACTGTCCTTATTTGAGAAGGAATTGGGTTATAAGAAACTAGTACTGGGATGACCAAAATTGTAAGAAACTCTAGTGCTATGCTCAAGAAAAATTATGAAATGTTAGATGGTGAACTCTTTTGCCAACAGTTTTTAAGTCTTAATTTGTTGGTATTTGATTAAACAAGAATGTAATTTTTTATCTATTCAGGCTTCTTTCATTAAGATCATTTATGTCCAATAAGAAATTGACATCCAAACAAAGCTGCAACTTTAAGTACCAAAAATAAGAAACAAACTATGAGAGTTTTAGTTTGAAAAGGATAAAAATTCTATCTTATACTATGGATCTTATATTACTCAGTGCTGATCTAAGTTTATTATAAAAATACAAGTAGCGTAGCAGATAGAGCAGTCATTTGCTATGCATGAAGTTAACAGTTTTGAGAGACACTTTGAGCAATGACTTAATACTAGCTTAACGTAAAATGATTGGGGACATGGATGAAACATTGAGGTGATAAAGGCAATCTAGCAATGGTATGGATAGAAATAAACCAACTTAAAAACCGTAGCAAACATTTGAATTAAGCATGTGGCTGGCTAGACAGCTACTGCTCTCTGCAAGATGATACTTGGTAGAAAAAGTGAACAAATGTTACAAAGGTAAATTGAAAAAAGTCTTACTACAGCTATCCATTGACTGCCAGGATCATCGGCGCTGTAATGTCCAACGATTTCACGTTGACCAGAAATTGGTCTTCCATACTGCTCACTTGTTGCATGAAGGTAACTAGAGTCATATGAAGAAAATTAAGAATGCATAATAAAACAAACATTGAGTGGAAAATATAATCTAGTGGCAACATGACATAATACCAGGGTTGTCACCAGGGATTTTCTAATGGGGGGCTAGCCCTTCCAGCAAGGGGGCTAAAATATGGCTACAAGGGTACTATAAATGCCAAAAATCTCCAAAAAAAATTAGTTTTTCACCTTCTTATAGGGGACTAGCATGTTCCAGCAAAGGGGCTATAGTTTTCCATTACCAATCCCTAGTGCCACCCATGCATAATTTCCTTATGCTTCCTAAAAAGTTTGGCTATCTACTGAAACAAATACTGACAAATTGCTTACTGTTTTGCAGCAAAAGTAAAGCTGCAAAATGCCATGTTTGAGGTGAACCCTTGCAAAACCCCCAATCATTACCCAGCATACAATGAATTAGCACATGGTCACAGATCTTAAAAATGTAAATATACAAGTTCAGGCTACATTTTTATTCAAACTAATGTAACAAACCTAAAAGGGCAAGACAAAAATAAAAATGTAAGAATAGACACCAAAAGAGATGTTTTGACTCCCTTGCCAATTATTTTCCTTTGCACAAAAACAATATATGTTACTTAAATTACTCCTGCATAATTAGGAATCTCTTATGTAGATGACTCTTGCATAGTCATAAACAAGCTACATCATTACCAAACAACTAAAATGTGAAAACAAGATTCAAATTGATTTTCAAAAACATTTGAAGTTGCAGTGAAGTCAAAATTATGAAAATTGACAATAACACATATTTTATGTTGTCTAGGGTCAGATAAAATGTATAGGCCAACTGTGGCATTCAAATTTGAAGCAAGGTTTACATGTTGCTAAATCACAGAATTGCTCACTTCTCCCATTGGTCCATAAAACAAAGGATGACGTAGAGAAGGTTTTTCGATCCATTACGAGATTTTATTTCAGGTAGAGGCTTACTTTTGCGGACTTTTTGTCAAGGATTAGAACAGTCAAAACAACAGTCAAGGTTTTATGGGACTGACAACTGGAGTTTGGGGGAGGGAGGTGAAAAATTTGACATGTAATAGCTTTTTGTTGGAGTAAGGGTATTAAAAATATTTTTAACATCTGTTTTAAATCAAAATCTAGTATTTGTCGTATGTGAGAGGTATCTTGTAAGCATTGAAAATAACTTTTCCCTTAAACAAAACAGGCAAAATTGAGCAATGATGCTTTCAATTTGCCAGACATTGCAATAGCCAAATATGGAAAAGTAAAAGGTAACCTACTGTTTATCATAGTCTTGGCAATAAGGTATCGAGAATATGAGAGTAGAAGTAACCAGTTATTAATGCCTAATAGATATATTTAAAGGATTTGGAATACTGTTAGGTTAAATCTAAATTACATCTTATCATCAAGACTTCAGAGGTTACAATTTATGTTTGTTTTTTGCATTTAGTTGAAAAATTAAAAAAAGACTGGTCATGTCCAAAATGCAGTTGCCAAGAACATGCCAACATGATAATGTGTGATCTCTGTGAGACATGGTAACACTCTTAACCACTTATTTATTTGTGCAGATTTTAAATCTTTGATACATATTGGAAAACATCTACATGAATTGATGTACTGCATTAGCTAAATGAAGATATTTCCATTAAAAAATCTTTCATTCAAGCATAGAATAGTTAAAAAATCCTATACATTGATAATTTCATATGAATAGGTTTTAATTTCTTCATTTAAATATCTGCTAGTTCAGCTGCTCAAAGCTTATTTTCTGGAGTAAGGAATATTTTACTATGAAGACTAAAATCACTTATCAAGTTTCAAATACTCAGTGCAGGAATAGGATTAACTTCAATGACAAGAGATCTCTACCTCAACAGCTAAAAATTTAAATTCTCCCACTTGATATCTTATGAAGACAAACATTCAAAATACACTTTGTCTTTTCATTGATGTAGGAAATGTGTTGGTATCAAAAAGGGAGTTATTGATGACTGGTACTGGGGTTGTGCTGCTACAAGATGAAAGAGTAAACTCTATGGATTGAGATATAGAAAATGCCTTATAAGGAATGGGGGCTTAAACACAAATGATGGAGAAAAACATCACTCATAACTGCTCATTTACTGCATGCTGGGCCAACTAATTGCTTAAATTTGTTAGTTGGGCAGATTGGAAGAAATAACAGATAGTTGTTTTATATTTCATGTTTAAAGAACTTGATGAGTAACTAACAAAAGTCCAGATCCATATAGATCTGGCAACTTTCTCATCTACCAATAAAGCATCAAGATAATTGTAGGAAGAGTTTTACTTCCTGTTGAATCATTTTGAGACATCACATACTAAACTCTTTCACCAAAAAAGTCATTTTTGTCCTCTGAAAAAGAAATGGTTTCTTACAATCATTCAAAACGTTCACTTTCCATTCAAGAATTGACTTCAATTGCTTATGAGAATCATTGGCAATCAATTGTATAGCTCATAGAAACATGACCTACAAATTCAAAATGATTTTAAGACAAACAAGTGGCAAGGTACCTACTCATAAGAATTAACCCTAGTAGTTAGTTATAGCTCCTGAAAAAAACAAAAAATTTCATGCATAAGATAATATATAGGTACGTAGTACGCTGTTAAAGTTTAGTTGTTTTGTTCTGTTTTTGATTTGCAACTTTCATCATTAGATCTATAATGAATCAGTCTTCTTCCGATTGTCTGTCAATAATGCTTAAACAGTTAAATGTGAAACCGTTTGTTCAAAACAATTTCTTCAATATTTGTAAATGCAAATCCTAATTGTTTTGATGTATCATGCTACCTATCAATTCCTACAAAAACCCCTTTGATAGCTATCACAAACTAGGACAGGCAACACCAGTAATAGATAATAGAGAAGGGTTTTTAATTTTTCTGTTATTCAAAATAAACCATTCAGTATGATTTAGTTTATCAACCTTTCATGTATAGACCATTAAATCTATTTTGGTCCTTGGATGTTTACTCACATTTTTGAAGGAAATACTACTGCTGGACAAGTAGAAACACATATTTGTTTCATCAAACTCGGTTTTTTGTGTAGCTAAAGCGATTGTATTTCTAAATTACACAGAAAAAAGAATGGGCCAAGCTCCTCTTAGCGAAGAACAGCTGTACCCAGGCATCCTCAACGCTTCACGCTTAAGAGGGGAGACCCTTTCCAGAGGTCTCCACTCTCTTACATAATTGATAAAACTGACCCCTCCTAAGGAAATCTAACACTAGCGATTGCAGGTTACCTATCCTCTGGCTCTTCCGGATAGTCACAAAAAACAACAAATTGGTAAAAAGTGAATCTGCAACAACTTCAATACGGGTGACTTCTGTACAAGTTAAAATCCGCGAAAGTAAGCCTCTACCTGAAATAAAATCTCGAATGGATCGAAAAACCTTCTCTACGTCATCCTTTGTTTTATGGACCAATGGGAGAAGTGAGCAATTCTGTGATTTAGCAACATGTCAAGGTTTGCACAACAGCCATTCAAAGTATGAGCTTGACAAAAATCTTGTGCCCAGGACTTGTGATGTAAGATGGGGAGTAGTTCTTCATTTAGGCCTTTGTCGATATATTCCTTGCATAAATCTGGGTAAATGCATTACTCATCATCAATTTCAGGGCCTTCTAGAGTGGAAACCTGAAAATACATTATTGCTGACCAATAATTTCAGATTGGAATGGCCCATCTTATGTCACATTGGTATAACTTATTGTTTCAGGGCCAAAGTTTTTCTACTTCTAGTAGCATTCAAATCCCCATTTTCTATAGGAAAATGTTCACAAAAGTGAAAAGACCAATGAGGACATGATTTTGGAGCATAGTTGACCATTTGAAGCAATAAAAAAATTTCACGTAACTGCACCTCTAATAGGCATGTGCAAATCTTCAGATCATGATAAAATAACAATAAAATACTCACTTTCCTGTATCTACATGCTTGAATCTTATCTTCTCATCTCGTTTCCATTTCTTTCCTTTACAAACCACTTCCCAATTATCACCTGAAATAGATTTCATCATTGTCAATTTCTGATTGTCTACAATTGCAAGATTTGTACTTCTCATAGGCCTCTATGTTACCTGTCTTTGCCACTATAGCATTCCCCCATTCATTCACTCACTTGGTTACTCACTTGGTCAGTCACTCTCTCATTCATTCATTCATTTGTTCATTCAGTCATTCATTCATTCATTCACTACCTAATTCATTAAATGACTTAGCCACACTCTCTCTTTCCTATCCATCCCTATATCCAATCACCCAACCATTCACTAGAGCTCATTAATGTGCAAATGTGCAAGCACTGCTCACAGACACAAAATGCCACACTTGAAATTCTCCAGATCTCTATCCAAACATCTATAGCATTCAATATTTCCTGCAGGAAAATCTAACCTCAGATCTGCACTCATAGGCATAAAATACTTTTAATGAAGCCTACCATTCACCCATAATTCTGTCAATCTATCTATATATCCATCTATTTCATACACTCCCTCATCTTCTTTGTCTCGCTGATACTTCTTCTTGTCTCATGCAATTTTCCAATTCCAGTGAGCTTAAAAACTCAATACACTAGCACAATCTTCTCAATTACTCTCAAAAATCACCCAGCTGGATGCTGAGTAAAAATATATATAATGTGAATATTTATCAGCCATTAAACAACCATAAAATAATTGAATAGCATACCAGTGTCACCTAATCCATTCTCCCCAAAAGCACTGACTTCCTGATTTCTAGACATTGGTGATTGAAAAAGGTGACTATGGAGGTTCCTTTTAGTTGAAAGATGCTGTAGTCGGATGACTTCACCACATTTTACTGGTTCCCTACAGTAAAATCAACAAAAAACTGTAGGATATGTATTTGGTTAAAAATCATACCAAATTTTTTTTATAAGAATACCCATTTTTTGCTGAACCTCAATATCCTTAAATTTTTTCAGTTTTGAGCCAGAGATTATTCTTAAATGTGTAACCATGTTTGAAAATCAAAGCACTATATTCAAATCCTATTAAAAGTTTACTTTATCTCAAAGCAAAATAAAAGTAGAGCAGAATAACAAATATTATAACGATAGCAAAAAGTCAGGCCTTGAAATAGCAATTGTTACGTACTTGATTGGTTAAGCTCCTCAATTCATCAAAGTGCTCAATCAAGCTCCTACACTGTTTTAGCAGTAGCATGCTAGCTAGGGGGGGTGAGGATATGTACCCCCTGAGAGCACTGTTGAAGGGATGACAAAGCAATATTTTAACATACTCCTTGAAATAAAAAATGACGATATTGACAAACTGCTTATACTCTATTTAACAAAAGCAAAGATGTGAAGCATTGGGCTTGTTTTAGTACTACAACATGAAATTCATTCTATGAATTTTGTCCACGATGTGACTCCATACATAAGAACTTCTGACTTCAAGGGAGAGAGGGAAAGAAAACTTTTTTATTCTTTTATATTCAAGGAAGTTCAGGCAAAACCTAAGTCTCTGCATTTTACATGTTTAATATGCACAATTGATCGACTCCAGGAGCTTGAACAATCAAGCCAGTAGGATTTGTGAAGCATTGTGTAGTCACTCGTACTCAATTGAGCACCTCTCATTTCAAGGCATGGAAACAGTTAATCCACAAGCAGCACTATAACTCAAATACGCAAAATTTTAAGTCTTGATGAACCGTTAGCCTTGCATTATTCTTAAATTACTTTTAAACTTCAGTGACTTTATTCTAATAAAAAACAATGTACTTCTTAAGAGCCTGTTACATGCTAGGTATTCACTTGTAATCTGACCTGATTATGGGCAGTTTTTGAATGTTTTCTGAAATTCAGAATAACAGAAAATGAAACAGCAATTATTCACAAGTATCTAAATATGCAAAAGCTGCTTATTATCAGATCAACCTATATGTAAATATCCAATGTGCAGCAGGGCCTGTAGAATTTCTCCTGTGTCAAGTTTCTAAATTAAAAAACTTTATGAAGCTATAATTACAGAATGGATCCCTAAAATAAAAGAGATATCCAATATATTAGTGGTCATACCCTCGGCCACAGGTATCTTTATATTTCCCTCTTACTGCCCAGTAACTGTTGTGGTCATCAATTTGCTCTGTACCAGTAACTGACTGCAAGTGAGAAGCTCTCATTATTATTAATCAACTAATTATTGAACAATGAAGTTCCTACTCTATGCAATAGAAGATAAGAGTTGCACCTATCTTTTTAGTCATCTTCAATTATCTGCTGCATTTGACAAGTGCTTTTTGCTTCACATATCCTCATAAATTGAAGATTGTATAAATAGACAATATACAGAGAACAAATCATAATTTGTGGTTTCCCAGATGTAAAAAAGTCTTAGCTAAAGTGTAATTGCAAAGCCATTTGGCTGCTGAACAAGAAATGAATTATACCCCTACTGGGGCTTAGTTTAAGGTGAATTAGAGGCTGTGAGGAAATTGGCTAAAATTTGAGATGCTGTGCAAATTTTAAAAAAATTCATTTGCACTTGTAAAAGGCAAACTGATGTTAACAAGTTGCAATGCAATGCTTTGTATTCAAATAAAGTGCTGTTGCCCTTCAAAAGATATCAACAACAAAGAAAAAAGCCTGGAAACTGACTCCAAATAATCAACTTACTTGCTGCCCACTACCTGATCCATATTTAACGTCATGAGAATGAAGTCTTATATTTTGTCTTGGGTTTTTCAATTTCATCACAGAGCCACATGTAACATACTTAAAATCTGCAATTTAAATCATTATAAAAAACAAGTATTACAGAAACTGTACAGAATAGCTATTTATACAAAAAAACTGGGCTCTGTGTATACAGCTCAGGCCATAAATACAGGAATAAATAAAAGTGAGTGCATCAGTTGCCATCCTTGCTTCTTGGCTCAAGTTGGGCATGCAATGCTGAGTAGAACTGGTGAATAGTTTAGCTCTTTGATCAATATAGTGCTAATCTATTCATTAGAATATATATGGGACTCACTAAATTGACATACATTGATGTCAGACAATGTCCCTTGCAAGTTTTGGTTCACTTTTTTGACATTTTGTTGGCATTCCAAACTTGACAAAGATTCCTCTAAGTTGGGAAAGCAAAGCTCAGAACATGTTAGACTTTGTCAATAGAAGTTTACTTCTAACTCAAGTATAAAATGTGTGTCCTTCTATGGACCTACTATGTATTATAACATCATTTTAGTTATGTACCATAAATCCTCAAATAAGCCCCCAGGGGGTCATTTGCAAAAATGAATTTTTGGGTGGAGACTTATTTGAGGGGAGGACTTATTCAAGGGGGACTTCTATTAAACTTTAGCTTTTCCTCATATTCCGATGTAAAAAACAACATAATTTGTTTAATCAACTAAGCTAATAAAATTACAAAAAAGCTATTTTATTACTTTAGCTGTACAGTGTTACTTCCTTTGGCTGGAGACAAAAATTTTTCTCCAGTCAAAGGAAGTAACACTGTATAGCAATTGTCCTGTGGGGCTTTCTTGAAATAAGGCGTTATTCTGCAATTTTGTTCTAGGGGGGGCTTATTTGCAAAAATTATTTTTAGGTGGGGGCTTGTTCTTATTCAGAGGTGGAGGCTTAATTGAGGATTTACAGTATATCAGTTTTCACAGCCACCAAAGCGTCAGAAACATGAACCAAAACTTGCAATGTACTTTGACTTGCATCAATATATGTCAATTTAGTGAATCTGAATATATATATTTATATAGACCAGGCTTCTCCGTAGAAGGCGCGTGACAGATCACACACCTTGTGGCCAAATTTTGCATTGAGGTGTACAATTTAGGCCCACCATTACTTCTCACCCAGTAACAAAATAATACACAAGTTTCTTCATAACATGCAACTTTGAATTAAAGAGTACTTAATTCACTGTTTAAATTTGCAAAAACTTCTAGAAAAAACATGGGTCTTTTTAATTTAATTTCAAAACTCATGTTTGAGAACAATATTTAGACTATTTACTTTCTATTCAATACTACAAAAGTGATAACCAAATCATCCTGTCTCACAACAACATTAGCACATATATTCAAAAAACAGGGAAGACTGACTAAATGCAACTGTCAACTTAATTTTTCACTTCAATGCAAATACAGCTAAACCAAAACTTAAATACAAGTTGATGGAATTGTTTTTTATGAGACATTGTGTTTAAAACACGGATGCATAACTAAAATCACCAATGCATAGTTTCAACCATTTTATAGAAACATTGTCAATGTGCAATATTTGGTTAATCTTTAAGACCCTGGAGCATGATGAAATGTGCACCTTAGCTCTTTGAGGTGAATGTCAAGGCATGTGCCATTGTATGCCATAAGCAGACAGGCAAAATAAGACATTATTTAGAAAATACTAAAATAACATGCAAATGGAGAACACTACTACAAATGATTTAAATGAGGACATACAAATACACGTTTTTTTTTTATAAGAAAATCATCATTTTGCCTGAGCCTCAATTTTCTTAGCATTTCCCGAAATTGAGCCTCGGATTTTCTTAAATTTTTCTTAAGTTTTGCTGAAATAAGCTGGCTACAGTGGTTTAAAATTTCATTATTAATATTGTATACATGAAGTTGAATTCCATCTTTAACATTTTGAAGGCAATAACGACGAACTACCGAGTTTTGGCCTATAAAAACACTTTATTTAGGAAAATGAGCCTCGTGATTTTCTTACGATTTTCTTAAGATTTTGACGATTTGAGCCTCATTTTCTTATAAACTTTTTTCTTATAAAAAAAAAACGTGTATTCAATAGCCACTCAAGATAAAATATTTCTACTGCATATTTCCTATTACTTTATTGATATGGTCCGGTTTATTCAGAATCGCTATCATTATGTTGCTTGAGATGAGGCTCAGAAAACATGCTTGCCACAAATATCCAAGAAGGCTTGTAAAATCAGCTCCTTTTGCTTCATGCCATGAGTTGTCTAAATATAAAGTAAATTCCAATGGGTACTATCTTTAGAGCATTCCTTGTAGCACCCATCTTTGCCTGGGGGTACTGCCATGAGATTGTTTTGTTCTAGCTTTACTGCGCAGGCATATGACATTAAGCTCTATTTTCAGCATATGGTATGGAAACTAATGACTAAAAATTTCAGCAGGTGTAACTTCTTAAGCAGTGACTTGTGACACTGGACAAAAAAGGGTTCCTTTTGGTTACCCTTGCCATTCTGAGCTATATCCTACACCCAAAGTGGAATCCATGTAACTTATGCTGGACCTCTACAGCACATACAGTGATGATACAATACATTGGTGCAAGATGACCTAATTTAACACTTTTCCTTTGGCACAGCTTCACTGGCCTCCACCAAGAAGTTTACATGAATTTCACTTTGGGGTAATATGCACTTGTTGTATCAGCCTAATTCAGTTCATTTCATTTTGAAAATTCATCTACGTATATACAGAAGTCAAAAACATAAATTTTAAATTTTTAAGAATGTATACATTTAGTACTAAGGAAAATTACAGAGAATGAAATAAAATACAAGTGTACATAAGAACACGTTAAATCTATAAGGAGAAGAATTTACTTAAAGGATGAGCTTTCTATACACTATCTAGAAAGCCCTCCTTTAGGAAAATTTCTCTCCTTATAAGTTTACTGTACATTTATCCAATAGGGTAGGGAGCAACTCAGCAAATTCAAATGATGCGAATTGATATTCCTTCATCTTAGTTTAACTTTGAATTTCTTTATTCAGGGCTTGCTGAATGCAAAATATAATTAACTGTACGTCAATAATGCTATGAAAGAAGTAATCAAAAAGGAAGTGCTTGTGAAAGAATGGCTAGTTCATAAACGAAACCAAAAATCTGGCTTACTTTTAGAAACATCCATTGCAAGAGAGTGCTGGAACATAAAGTCAAGAAGAATATATGCTATGAAAATGTTGAGTATGTTTACAGCTTTAACTCCATTGAATATATATTTGGTTCCCTCCATATTTTCAATGACTGTCGTGGCGACCAGCGGAGACGCTAAGATCTCACTGTCAGTAAGAGGTTACATCCTACGCAGCATGGAGCATTTCAAGCCAATAAATACAGAAACGTGGGTGGGGGAAAGCGTGCAGCATTAGTAAGTTTTTAAAGGCGAAGCTTGCTTTGGATTGAACAATGGTTGATTCTACTCTGGTTGCAATAGCTGTAGTGGCACTCATTCTACTTGCCATCCTATATTATCTGGGGGTATTCGTAAGTGTCAAAGTTGAGGTGAGAAAGCCCCCATTTGGTGACTGCACATTCCTTTATAAATTCCATCGCGGACCATACAACACTGCTGGAAAAGCATTTGATGAAGTTGGAAAGCTTGCAAGCAAGTTTCCTTGCACTGGAATTTATTTTGATGATCCTGAAAAGGTAAGGATGTTAGATATTTACTACAGCTTTGATTCCCATTATCAAACACTACGTTTCCCAGAATGGTCCTCTTCACGGGAAGAAAATGCGCGCTTAACCCTAAATGATGCCATTTTGCAAATAGAACGTTGCAAAGCTCCGTCTACAGGTGTTCGGTCAAGCTTGGTAATTACTTTTGGCAAAATTTGAACAACGATGCAATTTTTGAACGATAAGCGTTAATGACGGGGAAGTGTGGTTTTTGACTGCACAGTATTTTTTCTTACTGTGTCCAGAGCGTGAGTGTGTAGACCAGTCTGGAAACTTGTAAATTGCCACCGAAGTTAATATTTCAGTAGTTCATTTGCGCACATAATTGGGAAAATTTGGCGCAAATGCAGATACGTACATCTAGAAAAGGGTTTTAAAGGGTTTGGAAGGGTTCTGTAGGGTTAGGGTTTGGAAAGGGTGAAAGGGGTTAGAGTGTGAGGTTTACAAAGTGGGGATTGGGTTAGGGTTAGGGCACTTGGCCAACCTAATAGTCGCACACTGAAATCAATTTTAAGTTATAAATGTAATCAAATGTAAAATATATAGATAATCTTTTACTGATCGCACCCGTTATTTAAAGATTTTGTACGTGTTTTGACTATTTTTCTCAAGAAAGACAACTTTCGCACCTACTACTATACTTTTAAAGCCCAATCTCTAGTTTTTTTCACTAGCAGCATTTTGCGAACCCACCCTCCATTTATTGCAGCCCCGGCTTTGTGTTTCTTATTGCTGTTAAGTAATACATTAATTTTATTTGCCTTATTGATGATTTTATAAGAAAAATTTATTATTGGACAGTGGGTAGCTTAGTGGGCAACACAAATTATTTTGCTGAAAACTGTGTGCATGAAATAGCTTTAACTAAAGTACTACATCAAATGGAAATGTCATTTATAAAAAATTTCATCTGTCTAGTATTTTGCCATGCAATGTTTTCAGTAACCTTTGCCAACAAAAACAACTTCCCTCAACTAGCAATATTGATGTACTGAAAGTTTGCTGTAAAGCTAAGTGTTGAGGGGTGCAGCATGGCTACTCCCATATGCAGACTGGCAACTTCATTCAAAATTCTTCAGGAAATGCCTGATCTAAGAAACTATTGTGTTTAGTTAGAAGCCTACGTGCTAGCATGTCTGAAGTGAGTTGAATGCCTCAGGGCAAGCCCAAACTAGCCCAAAATGACATCATTGTTATGTGTAAAAGACCAATCAGAGGGCAAGATTAATTTGAAAGGCTTCAAACTGATTTGTTGACTTCCCAAGCAATCAGGCTAGCTCCAAAAGTGATGGATAATAGTCTTTTTTGTAAAGATAGCTGCAGAGGGCAAGACCTAAATAAAAGTAATCATCTATCCCTTGTGAAAATACTGCAGAAAGGGTGAAATATATTAGTACCAGGGGAGAGTAGCAACAATACTTTGCTAAACATGCTACTACTTTGTCCCACTACTGCCATCACTACTTTGATCAACTACTGGCAAGTGATAATCGCAAGACTAGTATTTAATACCCCCAAATATTGAGACCCCCTTGTATTAAGCACCGAAGAGTACATGTGAAATGGGTTAGGAAAAAGTAGTTCAGTTTTTGTTATAGGGCTTAGCCCGGCTAGACCTATTTTGATCATCTGCCACTGAAAAGTTCATATTTTGATGCTCAAAAGCAAATTCCCCTTTCCCCTTTTTCTTGTAAAGAAGTCACTGCATTTATACCAGGCCTTTCAATGAGATGTGATCACTCACAACCATACAGGAACTTACCCATTGTATCCCATGTGCTTGATTTGTCATGCACGCAAATGTATTGACTTCATTGCTAGCAAGCAATGAAGTGGACAGAGTATACATTCAAGTATAATGGAAAGCTCATAATCAATTGTTCAGCTATTAAATTACTTTGCAATCAATTCACTGCACTGAAGTACTGAATATCCTTTATCCTAAAAATAGTTTATTCTTTCTGTAAGTAAATGCTGAATGCAAAAAAGCGAGAGTGATAGGGAATATGATGCTCTTGCTGAGGAACAACAGGTATCAAGTATAAGACAATTGCCTATAGTTTCACCCTTTTTCAGACATTTTACAGCTTCTGTCAATATCTTTTTTAATTGACAAAATTTTATTTCAAAAACAGCATGTGTATCCTAGCCTACATGTGAAATCAGCAGTGCATGTCTGATTTACTCATTGAATGGTCTGTTATACTTATATGTTTTGTGCAAGCTTCTATTTGTATCTGTCTATAACCTTTTGAAATTTAAGTTTCTTGTTATAGGTTGGATCTGACAACACATGCTATGCTGTTGGAATATTTATTGAAAAAGAAAAATCCTCAAAAAGTGATGCAGAAGAAATATGTCACACAATGAAGAATGCAGGATTCAAGTCAATTGAAGTTCCCTTTGTTGAGAAGGCCTTGTACACTACATTTCCTTTCAAGTCAAATTTTCTTTGCATTCTTGTTGCAGTTGCTAAAGTTTACCCAGCCCTGAGAGCATATGTGAAGGTACAAAATGTTTCTTATATGGCCAGTACTTATATACAACTGTATAGCTGCTGTTGATAGAAGCAGGAGTTCTTCCAAATGTATATACATTGTACTATCTTTTTGGATTAAATTTGGAACATTGTATGCCCAGTTTAATTTTGATTTCATTAAAGGAGTGTATCCCTTTGGGCTTAATTTGAAAGTGACTTAGTTGCCCCCCTCCAATACAATTTATTTTTAGAAATGTGGTATTTAATCAGAATAGAAATTCTAACAAAGGAGGTACCCATAGCAATCACCACTGATTGTAAATAGATCTCTTTCCTGCCCAAATACCTGCTCATTAGTGTGTGCACTTTCCCATTTTACAGGAACATGGCATTTCACCACATCCATATATTGAGTTTTACAAAAATGACAAGATATATTTTGTTGCTCCTTTGGACAAGAATGAAGAATTTTATGTCCCAGAGTATGAGTATGCTGCAAAGTTGGAGGAACTTGAAGCTGAGAAGGATGGATGAATAACTGAATTGGTGTCCAAGACAGCTGATAAACTTTGCTTCAATGTCTGTTACAATATCTGCATACATTTTGCTGTTTGTTTTGTTGAATTTGGATTCTTTAGCATTGTAGGCTGTTTATTTAGTTTGCCATGTAAAGGGGAAATGCACTTAGGGGGAGCATAGACTGGGAGGTACATTGGGACTAGTTTCATTTCAGATTTCTTGTAAGAATACCTAGTTTTTTGTTGAACTTTTGCATCTTGGTAGTTTATGATATTGAGCTTAAGATTATTCTTTACATTTGGAGAATTGAAATTGGTAGATGCTCGCTGAATATCAAGGGAGAGAAATTCACATCTTTTTTATGCTGCTTGATCCTATACACAAAATCAGCTATGTCTGAAATATAAAGCTTTGTTTATGTATCACGCAAACACAAAATTATCTGATTTTTGATGAACTCTACATCGCATCATTCCTAAATTTTTCTTTAATTTCAGCGAATTCAAGCCCTAGGGCCCATGTAAACTATATTATGTAAAAATTGGGTATAGAAAATATAGCTTGGGCTAGTTTCAAGAGAGACAGCTCAAAGACACTTTTCATGGTGGTAGTTAAGTTTGATATATCAACGCACACATTTTTTGGACGTATCTGCATTAACATTCCCTACCAACACTTCAACATCGGTAAATCAAGCTACTCCCTATTCTTTTAGAGATTCATGGCTTTATTTATTCATACCATTCATGTACTTAGCCTTTTGTAGTAGAACTTTGTAGGCATTATTTTCATACATCAATATATCAAGTTTTAGACGTTGTTTTGTCTTTGGAACCTCTGTATAATCTAATGCAGTTTCAGTTATTCCGCAGTAAAGTAAATCTTGTGTTAGATTGCAGAGTTATTGAATCAAGTATAATTTCAAATAGGCAATCTAATTCACCCAGAAGTTGCTCATTCAATGAAGAATTCATGGAGCCGCTCTTATTCTCAATAAGAATGTGCCTTTTGTAGAGCCACCCAAGGAAATGATTGGGAAGAACCGCAATGTTTAAGGAAGCAGAGAATGTACCAATGAATTTTGATAATAGGTATGACGATGCTGTTGTTTATAACGATAATGTCGAAGCGTCAATAGTAGCAGTTGGATTAGAAAGCCTGGTGAACTTTTCATACTTATAAGAGCATAAACATTTCGTAATTTTACAAAGTAAATTAATTACGCTTTATATGGATCTTATAATGAGAAATAAAAATTTTTAACTGAAAGTAAAGAAATTGATTTCCTCAGTCTCGAAAAATTTTGGTGCTATAAAAATTTTGCACTTAATGTATGACCATAGATTAATGTATGATCGTAATTGGCTACGTTGTGACCATAACTAGCTATAGCATAGCCAAAAAAGGTCAAGAAAACACTAACCGATAGGATGCAGCATCTCCACTACCATGACCAACCTTTTTACAAATGTCTGCTCTGGATTTTGCGCGAGGCCCCCAAAAGGGTTAACACTTTATACATCATCTTTGCAGTGGCCAAGTGAATCCAAAAATTTGAAATTCCTACAACAACTTTGCTCAACAAATGTTGCCCAGTGTAGAATCTAGGAGAATCACGCCTTAGATTTATATGATGTACGGAGATTCTGACGGTGTTGGGTGATAGCAAACATAAGCCTTTTTGTCAGTCTTGGTACATGGCACTGGCAAGCACTGCATCTGCAAGAAAGTCCATCCCAATTTTTGTAATTAATCTCTTAAAAGTTTTCAAATTTTTTCTGCTAATTTCAGCTCATTTTGTAGATTATTCAAAATCTGTGGTCCAATGAACATCACACTGTTAGACCCGAAAGTGGGTTGATTTCGCCTTTTATGGGCTAAATCATTTGGATTTCGTAAAGAATAGCACGAGGTCCGTAATTTGAGAATTTTTCTGCATAAAAGGTGGGTTTAATTTTTTAACGGTCTGGAAAATTTCAATGCAAAGGGCTCCTTTGCGAGAAACAAGCATTGTGCATCTATCTGACTTGGGAAGCAAATCCTTATATGAACTGGTATGATCGTTATAGAGAAATCTCAGCACGTTCATGTAACTTTTCAATGTTCTGAAGAGATTTGGAAAATGAAAAATACCAGACCAGAGGACAGTACTCGAAATTTGAAAAGATAACGCCTTGAACAAGAATTGTTTTCTCCTTAAAGCCAATGAACAATTTTAATCTTGGTAAAACATTTAGCTGTGTTGCAGCTTTTTTGCACATATTGGAAATATGAGGATCAAAATCAAGTCTATAATCAAGGGTAACGTCTAAAAGCTTTACGGTCTCCTTAGAGTAGATTATTTCACCATCAATCTTAATTTTCTCCCCACTAGTACTTGTTTGATTTTTCTAAGCAGTATGGCATGGAATATTTCAGGGTTGACAATGATCTCGTTTTGCTTTAACCATGATAAGGTAACTCCTGTTTCAGTTTCCAGAATATCCACTAAATCGGGCATAGTTTTGAAGAAGTAGACTAGAGTTTTGTCATCTGCGTAATTATAGAGTTGCCTATTTTCTGAAAAAGATAAATCATTTATATAAAAATCAAAAAGTATTGGGCCCAGTACAGAACCTTGAGGTACACCAGGCATAACCTCTTGAAAAGAGCTATATTTATTATTTATCCGTACACATTGTTTTCGTCTTTTGAGATAGGAGTAGGTGAGAACTAGAGCATCTTCATCAAATCCATAAGCATGCAATTTAGCTGTAAGCAAATCATGTGGGATGCAGTTCAAAGCTTTTGAGAGATCCATTAGAATTGCACCAATGAGAAATTCATTGTCCAGGTGAGACCTCCAATCTTCTATTTAACGTCTCAAAACATGCTGGGTTCCATATGCTTGTCTATAGGCCGCAATAAAAACAGAAAGAGTGTTGTCTAAACATTGAATAAGTTGCTTTTTTAAGACTTTTCCGTATATTTAGGAAAAAGTATTGAGAACACTAACTGGGCGAAAATTCCTTTCTGTTGAGCAATTTTGCTCTCCTTTGTCTAATGGGCAGACTGCTGCTTTTTTAGCATCATTTTGAAAACACGAATTTCAAATGGTTGAGTTAATTGCCGATGTTAAAGTATTTGTAAGCTCATTAGCAGCTAGAGATACATGATTCGGTGGCATTTGTCTTTACTGGTGGATTTCCTGCCATGCAAAGATTTCAGTAGTTGTGCAACCTGTTTATTTTCTACCTCTTGAAAAGTGAAACCTTCCACTACTTGCTTTTTAATTATTGCTAGGATACTAGGGTGGTTTTTATACTTTTCAATAATCCAGCGAACGACTTGGCGATCATAAGAAATTCCGGTATCTTTGACCAGGCTAGTAAGCTTCTTACCATTGGATTTTTCAACTAAATTTTTATAGTGGTCATTAAAATCTCTGTCAATTCCTGTTCATCAGTTACAACGGCATTATCATGTACAAGAGAAATATCGCTATTTGCTAGCCCCCCTTGTTCGAAAGAAAGCGTTTTACAAGATACCAAAATTTTTTATTAGATATGGTACTATCTTTGGTTACCTTTTTGAAATGACTTATCATTGCCTTTTTTCTTATAGAAACACACTTATTTCGTTGTTTTTTGAAATTAATTCTGTTTTCAGCGGTGGGAATTTTATTGCCTTTTGTAATTGCAGATTCATAAAGGGAGCCGTATTTCCTCTATGAACACTTGTTTTTAAAGGAGCATGCTTATCAACAAGTTTTCGAAAAGCAGATAAAATATTCCTAAAACTAATCCGCATTATTTGAATCGACTATAAAATCAGTATTGTTAACTTTGAAGATGTTTTGATTGCCTTTTGTGATAAATTTTTGTGAAAATTATTGTTTGTAAAAATGGCTCCTACGAGAAAGTCGTCTCTACGAAATTTAAAGCAGAAGTATTGAAGTACATCACTGAGAAAGGCTATTCAAGCAGTGCAGCAGCAAGAAATTTCGGAATCGACGAAAAAAACATCAGAAGCCCATATGAAATAGATCACGAACAATAAAAAAGAAAAGAAGGGTCGCAAGGAAGCGTCTGTGTTGACATTGAAGATGATGTATGGGAGGAAAGCCGTAACGAAGTTGTAATTGACGACTTGTTAGATATTTCAGAAGAGGACATTAGCATTGTGTTACAAAACTGACAATTTCTGTTTGTTGGATAACTTACGAACATTTTACAAACTTCGCCGCGGCTTATTTGCGAAGAAATACGGTATTTTGTTCGCTTTCCTGCAACAATTTAACTTCTGCTCTTAACTAAGAACTATCATAATTTTAGGCCTACATACAGTCTTTTAAACCATTCCAAACATGTATGAGCAAAACATTGGAGTCCAAGGAAATTTGACTAAGAGAATTTTAACAGGTAGTTTGGCCAAGGAAGTGGCATGGTCAGGTAGTTAAGGTGCAGCGCTGAGAATCTGATGAGTTGAAACTCCAACGGTTCGAATCCGCGCACTCGTCGAATCAGTAACCACAAGCTAGCAGCCTACTCTGCTGCCTGTCTTCTCATAGGTCGGTAAATCAGTACTCAGATAAAATCTGCGGGTAAATGCCTTGTGCTATAGCTGCTTCAAATCTCAGCCTTTGTACTGAATACTAAAGCTAACTACTATAAATCCTAGAATTAGCTCCCTGGGGGCGTAATTTTTTGGATTTTTGCATGGGACGTATTCGGGGAGGGGGGGGGGGGCTTAAAA
>WIPJ01067653.1:99488-116360 GCA_018155075.1 Cassiopea andromeda
TCATCATCATCATCATCATCATCATCAACATCATCAATTTATTTACTACTGCTATAACTATAGAATTGTTCTATAAGCTAATTAAAATCAACATTACCAGCACAACCAACAAAGCCGACATTTTGCAGTGTGATTTATCTCCATAAGCTCTTATAGACAGCATTTTTCTCAAGAGAGGCCAGAGACCCAACCGATAATCTTGCGGAATGTCACACCTGATACAAAGATATACCGTGGGTTTATGGAGTGCGACTCCCCCGAGTATTGCAGTACAATTCTAGGAATTCTGCATTATTTTCATGCTATTCGATAAGTTCTGTCATAGTTTTATACCATTCGGTAAACTTCCAAATAGCAAATGCTTTTGAAGTAATAGGGTTGCTTTCATAGTCAAGGGTTTGCGCTTGCTGCAACACAAAAGCAAAAGTCTAAAATGTGACAATAACGAAGAAGGTAAAAGTAGTTCCGTATTCTTTTGCACGTAAGGTAGTGCCTGCTAGAGAAGACACTTATCCTGAGCCATTGGCATGTGAGATACGGTGGCCATTTCCTTTCCTCGCCGCCTTTATCTTATAAGTGCTTCCACCAGGTACCAATTTGCTGCTGGGCGAACAGTGAGCAAGGATTCAGTCAGGGTATCGAGTCGGACTCAAACCGTAAACCTTTCCACGGGAGGCATGCACTCTAACCACTATGCCACCTCGCCAGTAATGACAATAATAAAAGAGAAAAATGGGCGTGAATTCATTACCCAAGCATATGAAGAGTGTGGTGGCCAGCACCTTCAGAATCCTATACTTAATAACAATTACCTCCATCCGCGGTAATACTTTCCCCTCTAGTGTGTGCTCTCCACCTCATAAAATCCAAATATAAAAACTCTTATAGGGTAGTAAAAAATAGTAGGATCGGAAGTTTTGCTATTTGGACAACGGTTTCAGGACCAAATAATTTGGATCTTAGTGAAAAGTCCATCGCGTCAAAATGGGGCTCCACATAGGGGAGAAGTTTAGCTGTTCAAAAGGGGGCATTGGAAGCTATCATCGTCAATCACAAAAATGATGAAGAGAATATCACTATCTCGGATATCAAATTTATTTTTAATGATGCCATCACCATCACCAGCTAATGTTGATTCATAAATGTAGGGACGAAAAGAAGTGGCACGATTTGGGGGCCATAAAAAGACAAAATTCCAACCAACTATGACTGAATTTTCATATGACATTTTGATGGCCCCTGTATCTATAAAATTCATTTCTAAATTTCCTCAACAAAAGGCCACGTCATACTGGGAACTATGGTTATTTACAGGATGTGCAACAGTGTGTGCTTGCTTGACATACAGCTGGGGAAATGTGTTCGCGTAGACCCTGAATTTAGTCACCTATAATGGGATGATGCCATGATGATGCCTTTAGTGATACCAGCTAGTGTTGATTCATACATGCATACGATCAGTTGAATTTGGTGAGGAGAGATTATTTTCATTGTATTGTATCAAAAGGGGAACAGCAAGAAAAAGGTTGGAAAGCATGGATATGGATATACCCTTTTCTAGCAGGGAAATGGCATCTGAAATCATCTTGCAAGCATGGACGTAGGATCCTTGAGAGCGCATAGGGTGCGTGTCCCCACTTTTAGAAAGTTTGTATATAAAATGGCCCCTTTTAGTTTAAGTAGTTACCCTTTCTACAAGTGAGAGTGCCCCATGAATGCATGTACCCCCACTTTTTGAATGCTTCCTATGTCCTTGCTTGCAACTTAGAACTTTTGCTAGTCTTTTCAATCAAGGTGTTTCAAAATTTCCAAGACTGCCCCTCCACGAGAAGTAAAAAGAATGCAAATCCCCTAGTTCCCCATTTTTCTACCGTCCTAACCAAGCCTGTCAAGGTTGTGCTAGTCGTTAAGGAAGGTATAATAAACAGCGGTGTCTGAGAGAAGAGCTTCTGGAAAAATTTTGAGAGCTTTTAGATTTTAGGGAAACGCTCTTCTGTACACAGAGATACGCCCTATATACAGGACGGTGACATCATATCTAGCATTAGATGGCCAAAAAAGTGACATGAGTGGCTGGATTCTAGCCTGCCTTTTGCATCGCTTTGAAATAATCAAAAATCTAAATTGCCAACTTTTCATGAAGTGGCTGGTTGTTTCATCAAATTGCTTGTTAACGAAGCGTATTCTTCAATTTCTCCTGCATGGAACTTGTTATGCACTACGGTTGTCTTACATTTTCCTATAAAAACCACACCTACAGGGACGCCACGAGAACCCTTTTGCTTGGGGGATGTAAAGTTAAATTTACATCAATTTAACTTGTTAGTAACCTGCTCTATTAATCAATCAATCAATCAATCAATCAATCGATCAATCAATCAATCAATCAATCAATCAATCAATCAACTTGACACTGAATTAATCAGTCACAATCACAAAACGTATTTTCAGTTGGTTATACATATAGTTTATACAACTAATTAATACCAACTATCTACTCAAAAAACAAAGCTAAATTAAATCCAATTAAAAGCAGTTACAATTACTGCCATCCCAGCTACGAATTTTCTTTTTAAATACTCAAGAGAGGGTGTCAATTTTATCTCATCATCAATGGCATTCCATAATAAATTCTCTCTAAAGGATAGGGAGCTTAGTCCATGGCGTTGGGAAGTTACTGAAGGGAGTTTGCATAATTCTTTGGTGCAGAGATTATATTGAAGAGGTTCTCGGATGGCTGAAAATGGTATTTTTTGAGGTTGGTTTTTGCAAATAGCGTAAATCCTCGAATTAGCCCGCTGGGGGCTTATTTATGTTTTGGATTTTTGCATCGGAACTTATTTGAAGGGGGATTTATGCGAGGGGGAGGGCTTAAAAACTTTTCTTGGTAGTTGGTCATATGCCAATTGAAATTTTTCAACTAGTAAACTATTTCTTCGACGCTACACATACAAGCAATAGGATGTTTTTTAAAGGATTTTCAAATTTTCATTAATTATTGGCGGCGTTTTCTTTCCTAGCTCTAAAAAGCACTAACAGACTCTCAAATGGGCACATGTCACACGCTTGGGTGGGGCTTCTTAATAATTTGCAGCTCTAGGATGGGGGCTCATTCGAAGGGAGGGCTAATTCGAGGAATTAAGATACAGTATTTCATAAGAGACTCATTTTACTAATCTTTAAAGCTGTGTTAGAAGATTCTACAGAAAGTGTGTTAGACAATCTTTTGTATCCAGAGTCTACTATAGGGCCCACCTTGGTTGAGCCCGAAGTCAAATTTTCAAAATAAAGATTCAGATGGCTAGCAAATGCTATCTTGAGATTGGCTTTTGCAAACACAGAGTTTCATTAGAGAGCTATATTGCTCATCTTTCAAGCAGAATTTGCAGAAAGTGTAGTATGAGCTAAAACTTCAAAGCTCAGAAGAATGTACATTGGTGCTATTGAAGGAGATTCCGATCACCATAGAAGTATACAAGTAATGCATCCGTCATACAGGGCTGCTTTCTCTTGTGGATGATTCACTTTTCAAGAAGAAGGCACATTCACGATTCGACTACATGCGTTTTTCACAAAACAAATGAAGGCAAGTGGATCAGTGAAGTGAACGTGTATGATTAGTTCACATAATGAAAGTACAGTACGCCTTCAAGCTCTGAAACAGTTTTGTGTTTTCCTGTGGTTTCTTTTGGATGTTTTCTTAGGCACGGGGCGCCTTTGGGTTATCATAAGCACGGAGGCTGGGGCCATAAGAACCACTACTGACTTCATCTCCTTAAAACCGCAACTGGTTTCATCCCCGATGCATTGGCGAGTATTCGGTTGACTATTATGGCTCCACAACTAACGTGGCTCTGCAACTGCCGAGTAAGCGATCGAAAACTAAGATCTACCGACTAACTCAACGATTTGTGATTTTTGAGGGAG
This sequence comes from Cassiopea andromeda, assembly GCA_018155075.1. Taxonomy (NCBI): domain Eukaryota; kingdom Metazoa; phylum Cnidaria; class Scyphozoa; order Rhizostomeae; family Cassiopeidae; genus Cassiopea; species Cassiopea andromeda. Next base: position 103,416 of record WIPJ01067653.1, read on the forward strand.
TGACACTCTACGCTTCCCCGTAGTGTTGCTCTTGTTAGCATTTCATAAAAATGCCCCATTTATGAAGAATACCATAGAGCATTTCAAAATGAAGCATGTGCTAATCAGGAATTTGCTAGGGTGAGTCAAAAGATATTTCACAGAAAATATAAACCATGTTTAAAAAAACTTTACTTTTCATGAGAAGAACGATCCTCAGAGTTAATAATAAGTAGATTGATGTTGTTCCATTAATTTATGTTTTAAAAACTGTACATTTTGTGCCAATCATGATAAGATTCTCTATTGATATGACCGTCATATCAATAGAGCGTGTTGTCATAATTGGCACAAGGTTGACTGTTTTCAAGGTAAATGCAAGCTTATAGTATGATGACCCTTGTGGGAGTGGTCCAGTTAAAATATAATTCATCAGGAGATGTAGGGAACTCTTTCTGCTCTAGAACTAAGGAAGTTGAACTACCTGAGTTCCAGATCAGAAAGGGTTCGCAACATCTCTTGTGGCATTGGTAATACATGCCGTGGTGCTACATTAGAGCCAAGCAAATTTTGTATAATACCTGGTGGGAATAGAGGGAATAGCACACTCGGAAAACTCACTGAGCTTTTGATCAGAAAGGGCTCCCAACATCTCCATGGGAGGCGGTAATACGTTCTGCGGTACTGCAGGAGAGCCAATGAAATAATAGCAATATGCTAGTTAAGGCCAATTATAGAAGAATTGCATCAACAAAGTACTTATAAAACTCTTAACTTTACAATAAAAAATTTGTATACTTTGCAGCTGCAACCAAAACGTCTGTCCTTAACATCTCCTTTGAAGATCTCCAATGCTTGAGACTCTTTGATTTCTACTACACTAAAAAGCTATGCATTATTTGTATTAAGTTCTTTCTTTTGTGTATAACGTATTTCATTTTTATTTAGTTTGAAGTAAGCTGGCCTTAATTAGCATTAATATGCTATATTTTCTTAGAAATCAACTGTAAAGAAATTAATCATATCATAATCATATATTATTTCATGTAGTAGAAGCCATATAACAAAATAGAGTGGAGTCTGCTTTAGGTGCCTAAGCGAGTGTTTACTAGCTTTTTGCCAATCTCCTGCATTCTGGAAATTCAATTGATGTTAGCTTTTATGATTTGCCCTCGCTTAGAAGCTATACTCCATTATTGGTATTTTAATTAGATCACCCCTAATTTAAGTCATCATACTACACGCTCTTAACTACCTTGAAACCATCAACCGTGTGTCAATCATAACACCATTCTCTATTGATATGACAAGAGGGGTCGGGTCAAAACTCATTGCGCTTCAGATAAGAAAGGTTTCCCAACATCTCCTGGGGAATTGGTAATACGTTCCGCGGTTCTACGAATGAGAGCCAAGCAACTTTTGTACAATACTTTGTGGGAATACCTCCCTTGGGGGAGCAGGTCGCAAGCCTAAAGAATACAAAAGCACCGCCAAAGTACTTCACTGAAAGAACCAGCATTTTACATTCCTTCGTTCGTGGTGCTTTCAAAGCTCCAATCCTGTATGGAGGAAAGGAAGAGGAAGAGTCCCATCTGTTTTCCTGCGTAGGAGAAGTGCCTATGGGGAGATGGCCAGCTTCTTTATCTCCACAATAATCTTCTCAGTATCTGTGGAAGATTAGAGTTTCCAAGAGGCCATAGCACCAGGCCTCGCGCTCTTGGTAGTCCACAAAGGGGCCTCGCGCCAGAGGAAAATTTGAAAAAAAATTGCAGGAGAACATTTTAATAAACTATTTCTTTTTACTAACGTGTAGAACGACGTAATGATGATAACCCCCAACTTCTGAAGCATAGGAAATTTCAATACATCGTCATAGTCAGGGAAGTTTCAAAATGTTGATATTAAAAGGTAGGATTTAGTACAACAATGAACAGCTGTTCCAGAGCTTGAAGGCGTAATGTAAAATTTTTAATGATGTGAACGAATCAGGCACACGCATTTGCATTCTATCGGTTTGTGCAAAACGTAAGTGGACTCGAATCGTGAATATGCCCTCCTTTTGAAAAGAGAGTCATCCATACGCTCACAAGAGAAAGCAGTCCTGCATGATAGATACATATATAATGATAGAACCAGTAATTATGTTGCGTGGTACAGCATAACTTTGCAATTGATATTCATTGACACTCTAGTCGCCAACAATACTGTAAAGCATCCTTTTCCCCCTTTGTATACAGGATTATGTCTATTTTGAGGACTTCAGCTTAGCATTTAACAGCAAAAATGACTTGCTTTCGAATTTTAAAAGTTCTAGTGCATATTCTAGTGCATAAGTCGAAGAATTATCTCTGTCAGCAAAAATTTCAAACAGGCCCCCGCAGATGATTCGGATCCCGGGCCCTGCAATCCCAAGAACCTGCCCTTACCATCTCCTTGGTGGAACAATCTCCATATAAGGGATTCTACAGAGAAGGCAAACTCAGAGGAACTTTTGATTTGGTGCTGTACTTTCTTTCTTTGCCCCCAATCGTGTCAGAGGGCCAAAAATTTGGCAGAAACTCAATACTCATGTAAACAACTCTATCTCTGAGAAAAACTTTGAAAGAATAGTCAGAGTGAGTCAAAGAAATTTTCACAGAAAATATAAGCCAAGTAGTATCAAACTTTAGTTGTAATGAGAAAAACGGTACTAAGAATTACTAACAAGTAGATTGACTTTATTTCATTAATAATATGTTTCTATTACCATATTTACATCTTTAATTATAAAGAAAAAGGGGAGGTTGCAAAATTTACAAAAGTTAGGTAATTAAAAAATGTTCAATGATACACAAACACACTCAAGCACAAACCATCTAGATAATAACTGGAACTTAATACTAAAATGTTCTTTATCGTCGATACTTCAATCACAAGTTTCAAAAACAGTGTCCAAGCCGAATAAAAAAGGTTCCATTACATTAACGGCAAACATGTTTGTTATCCGACAAGTCTAGAATCATCTAGCGGTGCATCTATCATTCAGACTCATACGTGCTCTAACGAGCGAAGGTGACAACTTCTATGAATCATCCTGCAAGTAGACGTCGAATTCAGATTTGTCCACCACTTCTGGATACAGGAATGGCTATAAAGTAAATTTAAAAGCACTATTATTGAGCAGAAAGCTATATTCCTACGCTATAAATATAAAGAAGTCTAAAATATATTGAAGCGACAATGGTTGCTCGCAACGGGCTACAATTGCCAACGTTGTGACTGAAAGATTCGCACGAGAATGGAAGCGAGCAAGTTCCCTCAAGTTGCATGAGTGTAAACATCAGCACCAGAAGTAAGAAATTAACGTATCGGTTGAAAAGTCATCTACATTTGTCATCTACAAAACTAATTGTATATCTACATAAGCATCTCATCTTCATAAGTATAGCACCGCAAAACGAAATTTTCCTTTCAATTTTGACAAATGCGAGTAAGTAAGACATCCAGAAATTGAAGCATAGTTAAGGTTTTACCCGCTCTTCGTCACAATGCAAATTCACCACCAAACAGCGCACTGTAAAGCTCTTTGCTTCGGTGCAAATTTACCAATAATATAGCAAATCATGTACGAATTAAAGATTATAGCGTTTATGACCAATACAGTGAAAATCGACTTACTTGCGTTTGCAATGGTGCTGCAAAAGGGTGAATTACTTGCTGCGGCATAAAAACTGGCTGCTGATACTGCAGTATGAAGACTGGCTGCAGATACTGCGGTATAAAGACTGGCTGCTGATACAGCGGTATGAAGACTGGCTTCTGATACTGCGGCATGAAAGCTGGCTGCTGATACTGCGGTATGAAGACTGGCTGCTGATACTGTGGCATGAAGACTGGCTGTTGATAGTGTTGCAGATACTGATGTTGATAATGCTGGTCATGCTTCTGCTGGTGCTGTTGCTGCTGAAAGTGGTGCTGAAATCGTTGCCGAAGTTGTGGTGGAAGCTGTTGTGAAAGAAAGTCCACTCCACGTTGCTGCTGCATACCAGTTGCACTCAATTGGCACGTCATCATTCCTATGTAGTCACTGGCCAGTCGAAGAACATCAGTCGTGGATAATTTTTGTGAAGTCTCATGCATCCAAGACACTTTCCACCGCAGCAAGTCTAAAGCATCATTTAGTACATGTCTTCTCTTTCGTTCTCTAGCGCTCGCCTTCAGTCTTTTGGTTTTGTCAATGCTATGGTGTTTCTTTGCTTTCTTATGTGGTGGTGGAGCATCGCAACTATCTAGGCTGTTGCAGGTCATGTCACTTTCTGGGCTGCTTGCTTCATACGACGACATCGCTGCCAAGTCTTGATGACAATAGGAAGAAGCTATCTCTGTCTGTGTTCCGTTACTATAATGGTTGTGATTATCCCGCGTACGTTAGCCTCGCTTTATACCTGCATGGATACTCTGACCAATCAGAACCAACTCCAATGACATGCCGACATCAATTTATCTTGTCCATCGGTTCCTTTGTCTCTCAGCCCTGGTTGACTGCCCATTGCCTCTTGCATGACATAACAATACGACCTCGAAGAACAATCCAATTCACCTATTGTTTAACTAAGAATATAAACTGTGAATTGGAATTTTTTTTTAGGTAAAAGCTCGTGCTCACCTACATTGTTTTCCTTGAATAGCAAAAGGAATTGTCAAAGGAGATGGCGGTTCTCAAAGCTTCACGTCAAGGCCATCCATTACAATGCAAATTTCTATCCACCCAATCACTGAGCAGATGCCATACCGACTATGAGCGAAGACGTTAGCCCATAATACACGTAGACAGAAACGCTATATTGTGAAAACAAGCTCTAAAACAAACTATTTAATGCTAAGATTCCTTTCTCTATAGAGAAACAAGTGCATAGCCATGCTTCACTGTTCCCCATGGTTTACGTTCCTCATAAAGTAAAACTTCAATCGACGCTTGTCCTGTCACAATCCTAGGGGACTTTTACACTTCATGACACTCCTGTGAATCTTTCGAAACTAAAAAATAAATGCCCTCCGAAGGGCACCTGCAGTACTGAGACAGTGTGGATGACTACCCATGGAATTCAATTGTGGGGGCAAGGACACCAGAATTGCCGATTTTTGCCGCTTTGAACACAATATCTACAATGAAAAAATTGTAAAATTATAAAATTCTAAAATAAAATAAAATTATTCCTTCGAGTCCCATGGATTAATGTTGTGGCTCTTCTTGTACAGGCATCTGTAATACTCCCCTCAAAAAATATTCGATATATATATATATATATATATATAACACTCCCCTCAAAAAAATATTGCACACAGGATGCTCAACAATGGCAGCTACAGTAAATGACTATTGCCAGAAGTATAAGTTGCCGATTCTACTACTGATGTCCTTTAGGCTCTTCGATCTTCAAATTTGTTGGAACGTATGAAGAGAAGTGCTGACAACATTGTTTTTGAAACCAAAAATGAATGTCTTTACCGTTATCTTTATTAGTGGCTTGCATTGGGGGATATAGTGAAAAAATAGAAGTATCACACGAAGAGCGACGTACTGTAAAGATTTTGAGAGAAAACGGCCATTCATTTCCTCTAATTAGCAACGTTGGTGGATGCTCACTATTCTACGTGTATAAGAATGTTTAATTCATTCAATAAAACTGGCTCAGTTCATCAACAGCAGAGAGCAGGTAGATCACAACATATTAACGAAAGAGGAGAGATTTGTGTACAGAGTTGCAAGGAGGCAACGATTTTGCAGGTTGAAAGCTATTGCAAGTGAAGAAGCGAATTGTTTTCCAAAGAAAAATTCATCCTCGGCCTTAGTAAGGCGCAAAACACTTACCGTTAGATGAAGATCTGAAGAAGCTAGCAATACTGACTTCTTTCAGCCCACTTTAGAAAAGTCAGTTTCTGTTATGTTTTTTGGGGTGCATTCGGCCTAATGGTGTAGGTCGATTGGTTCGATGCCACGGTCAAATCAACGCAGTAAAATACATCGAAATTCTGCAGGACAACCTTCAACAGTCTGTAAAACAAATGTTTGGAGAAGAAAATAGGCCATTCATCTTTCAACATGATAATGCACATACACATCGTGCCAAAAAGACCAAGATTTTTACAAAATTGCGTGGGAGATATATGCTTCAATGGCCTGGAAACAATCCTCACCTTAACATTATCGAAAATAATTGGTTGTGTATTAAAAACAAACTAAATAACGACACCAGATATCATCAAACTACGAGAGAAGAACTTGTTGCTCGAATATTTGAAGAATGGTGAGGTACACCTCGGAGTTTTATTGGTTGGAAGATCTCCAATGTTTGAGACTCTTTGATTTCTACTAAACTAAAAAGTCATGCATTATTTTTATTAGGCTCTCTTAACACGTTATACTCCTTCTTTCTTTTGTGTATAACTTATTTCATTTGTATTTAATTTGAGGTGAGTTGGCCTTAATTAGCATTGATATGCTATATATTCTTATAATTTAACTGTAAAGAAATTAATCATGTCACAATCATATATTATTTCATATAGTAGAAGCCATATAACAAAATAGAGTGGGGTGTGCTTTTGGTGTCTTACCAAGTATTTACCAGCGTATTGCCTATTTCCCACATTCTGGAAATTTAATTGATGGTAGTTTTTATGATTTGCCCTCACTTAAAATCTATACTCTATTATTGGTATTTCAATTAGACCAACACTAATTAAGGTCGTCATACTATAAGCTTGGTTTCGTGGATCCCCTCATGAATGGGCAACCCCGAGACAGGCATTTAGGGATGAAGTGGTAGTTTAATGTTCCGTTTTCCTTAAGCTCTTTATATAACTATACATTTATGTAGTTATATATGTATATGATAAGTAACAAACTTATTTAATGTAAATAAATGTGGTAATAGCAATAAACTGGTTAAGGCCATCTATAGAAAAATTGAATCAACAAAATACTTATAAAGTCAACTACTTGTACTAAAACTAGCTTATATAAGAATGAGTAGCTATACTCCATAATTGGGATGTTAATTAGACCACCCCTAACTAAGGTCGTCATACTATAAGATTCTTGACAGCATTCTCTAGAGAAGTGACAGAGGGGGCGGGTCAAAACTCTTTGAGTTTTTGATCAGAAAGGATTCCCGACATCTCCTGGGGAATTGGTAATACGTTCGGCCGTGCTGCTAATGAGAGCCAAGCAAATTGTGTACAATTCCTTATGGGATTAGAAGGAATAGCCCCCTCGAGGGAGCAGTTCGCAAACCTAAGGAATACAAAAACACCGCCAAAGTGCTTCGCTGAAAGATCCAACATTTGACATTATTTCGTTCTTGCTGCCTTCAAAGCTCCAACCCTGTAGGGAGGAAAGGAAGAGGTAGATTCCCATCTGCTTTCATACGCAGGAGAATTTCCTAAGTTGAGATGACCAGTGTCTTTATCACCACCTTTATCTCCTCAGTGGTTTCACCAGGTCCAAAGACGTAGGCAGAAGAATTGCCCCGAAAAGGCAAGGCTTGCCCTTACTATCTCTATCTCTATGTCACTATACAAAGATAGTACAACGGGTTACTCTATCAATAAAGCTATCCCTGTTTCTTGTCTTACTCTTGCTTTATGATGATTTGAATTCATTTCTTCCATTTCCAGACCACATTAGACATTGGGCATTTAAGAATAATTCAAGAATACTCTTAGGCTCAAAACCGTAAAAACGTTAAGAACATAAAGGTTCAAAAAAAGCTGAGTATACTTAGAGAAAAGGTGTGCATTGAAGCTCAAGCAAAATATTGCAATAATTTGAAGAGTACTTATCTTTTGATCCACTAGATTTCCCGAAACTTTTCTAACTTGATGGGACTCGAGGGTATTTTGCCCTTGTAGCCCCCTTATAACTGCTACTGAGTTAGTATCTGCACTAAATTTAGTTGTAAATTAATGATCATCATTCTTTAATTCTGTTCATCTAATAAAAAGTATGATAAGTATTGGTTTCTAGTAAGTATACTACATCTATAGATAATATTCTTTGCACGAACAATATAGTTTACAACAGAGATAAAAGAAAGACAACTAACACCAAATTTTTACCAGTTATAAACTTCTCTGACCTGCCAGGACTGTAAGTTGGAAATGGGTGACATCGGAGGTCATCCTGCACCATATGCAGAATGTAAAGGGGTGTTTTGGATGGTCTACACCAATGGTGTAGCCCACGTAGGTGGTGGTTGAGGCAACTCCTAGGGGAATATAAGCGCTTGAGGTCCTGACGGTGCCTGTCAGAGGTTTTTAAGAGATAAGTTTATTATAATATTTTGAGTGAGAACTAAGATGTATCCTTATTCTTACTGAATAAGGGCCTCATGCATCTCTGATATTCCACTGGTCTTAACGCATCCATTTGCAAGAAAGTGGTGTATAGCAAAGTAGAACATAAGATCGTTATCAATGTCAGGGCCCGGTGTTGCAGGAATAATACGATTTCACTCAAAAAGTTGTACCCCATTTGATACTCCGATCTTAAAAATACACAGTCCATCAGCAAGTCTATAAGGAAACTTCATACCACATGTATTCCCAGCCAACCACCTAAAACAAAGTAGAAGGATCACCACATTTATTATGTTACTCATTATGTTGCCCAGTATATTCAGAGGAGCCGTGGCACATGTAGAGTTGGGTAGGCTAAGTTTAAAGATTTTTTGATAAGATTCGAGAGACCTTAATCTTTACTAACAACAGATTTTCAAATGGTTTCCAAAGATACATTTAAGTTTCCAAAAATCCATCGACTTTGAAAAGGTTGGAGGCCATGGCGCCTCCTACCTCCCGACGACGACCATCCTGATCATTTTATAAGAGACTGGTAATTGTTAAATCCCAGGGACTGGGGCGTAGGAAATTCTCTAGAAGAGAAATTCATAATCTCCATTGAAAATTTCACAGCCCATGAAAATATTTATAAATAAATGTCATACCCCATGCACAGGGAAGGATCGATAGTTGGATTTTCTACTTGGCGGGGGGCTTCAGTGTCTTTTCCATGCAAGAAGTGAAGTTTCTTAACGCTGTTGCTTCCTATAGGAAACTTTGCCGATTGGGGGATGTGCCCCCGCACCCTCTGGATCCACCCCTGAAACTATCACTTACATTGTGATTTATGTTTCTGCTTGAAAAGTGAAGGAAAGAATAAAGATTCTCAAATGGCTGGCAAATACTCTCTTGAGATTGGCTTTTGCATTGCAGAGTATCATTAGAGAGTTATATTGCTAATCTTTCAGGGAGAATTTACAGGAATGTAGTAGGAGGTAAAACTTTAAAGCTCAGAAGATTGTACATTGGTGCCCTTGAAGGAAATGTCGAGCAACGTAAGCGTATACAATTCATGCATCTGTCATAGAGGGCTGCTTTCTCTTGTGGATGATTCACTTTTCAAGAAGAAGGCACATTTAGCATAGCGCTCAAATCTTGATTGATTAATAAACGTTTTGTTTTGTTATAAGAAAATCATTATTTTGCCTCAGTCTCAATTTTCTTAACATTTCCCGAAATTGAACCTGAGATTTTCTTAATTTTTTCTTAACTTTTACTGAAACAAACTGGCTAGAGAGGTTTAAACTGTCGTTAATAATATTGTACACTTTACCTTTTCGCTAATAATATTGTACATTTGAATTTCATCTTTAACGTTTTGAATGCAATACCAACGAAATACCGATTTATGGCCTATGAAAACACTTAGTTTTGGAAATTGAGCCTCGTGATTTTCTTACGACTTTCTTAAGATTTTGTTGATTTGAGCCTCATTTTCTTATAAACTTTTTTATTATAACAAAATGTGTACATTTGCTCACAACTAAATTTTCCTTACCATCTCAGCCAATAGAAAGCTGCAAATTCATCTAGAAACGTCTTTCTAAGCGAAATTTAGGCCAATTTCACATGTTTTAGTGAGTGTTTACCACCCATAATAAAACAGCTGTGCACGCTCGAGTTCATTTACTTTGGTCAAAATTATACTTGAATCATTAAGCTCATACATTCAGCTCTACTTGTTCATAGCACTAGAGTCGAATCTCGTGGTTGTGACACTTAATGATACAAAACAAAATTAGATCCAGAAAAGTAAGCTTACCTAATGCAAGCATGAGCTTTTGTTCCAAATAGATACTATCTATTGATCTATAAACGTAATCTAATTAGTTATACTGATGCCTCTAACTTTGTGAAGAAACACTAATGCCTCCTACCTTTTATTTTCATGTTTCTTCCTGAAGCAGCTACCCATACAATGATAGCAACCATACAGCGCTATATAGACTATCATTTAGCTGTACATTCGTCTCCAAGCTAAGCTCAGTTTGATTATTATGTTCAAGTGGTTTGTCCGACTCTTTTAACCAGAAGAAAGCAGTGTGTCCTCCTCTCTAAACACATTTCTCCTAGCTTCAAAATCTCTATTGCAACCAGTCACGTAGACGCAAGATAGTTAATTATAAGTAGTTTGATTTTTTTCACTAATGTTATGTTTTGAAAACTATCAATCTTGTGCCAATCATTACAACATTCTCTATTGATATGACCGTCATCTCACTAGATAATATAATCATAATTGCCACAAGGTTGACAGTTTTCTAGGTAACTGCATGCTTATAGTATGATGGCCTTTGTTGGGGGTGGTCTAATTAAAATATAATTCCCAGGAGAAGCCGGGAACTATTTCTATTGTTGAAAAGCTTGGAAGAACGGATTGACTCATTAGAAAAACAACTTCAAGACAAACAAAGAATAATTGAGAAATTACGTGATTGGCCTAACTCCCAAGTAAACAAGGACAGCCATTGCAATGTAGCATCTCCCATGAGGGAGAGGGAAGAGTGCTGTAATAAATGCAAGGAACCAAAATCAAAGAGCTAAAGAATACCAACAATGAAAATCTGAATGAACCACCAAGAAGTCTGGAGTCAAAGAAAAACAAGCCTAATGCAAAAGATCCAAGTGAAATACAGCGAAAATATGTTGTAATTATCGGAGACTCTATCTTAACTTAGCTGAGTGAACCAGGGCTAAGAAAACGACATAATGTGAAGATAAGAGCCCACAGTGGCGCAACAAGTTGGATATCAATGACCATATTCGGCCAATAATTTGAAGAAAGCCTGATTGCGTTCTGATACACTGCGGAACCAATGATTTGACAAAAAAGGATCCCATTAACACAACAGAAACAATCAAAGAAATTATCTCCGATGTAAAAAAGGAATCTCCATACATTGCCGTTGCACTGTCATCACTTACAATAAGGAAGGATCGCCAAGGTATGAGTAATAAAATCAATGTTTTGAACAAGTCTTTAAGGAAGCTGGCCAAAGAAGAAGAGATCTCAATAGTTGACAAAGCAATATCGACACTGCTTGTCTAAGTGCCCGCCAACTACATTTAACAGGAAAGGTGTCTCTACCCTTGCGCATAATTTCATTAACTTCTTAGATAATATCTGAATACAGCATGCCATTCCAGACAATGAATTTCCAAACTATGATAAAAATAGTGAGCATGAAAGTATCACTAGAGTAGATACATCAAATGAAACTTCGGACATAGAGTCCCAATCTGTAGCTAATGTGGAAGCAAATACTGACTGCTTTGAAGAGACGAAAATGCTAAGATTACAATACCCCAAAAAAGTTATAATAGGCTGAATAAATATAAACTTCATTAGGAACAATTTCGAAAATTTTTCTCGGATGAAAGGAGATAAACTTGATGTATTAACTGTTGCAGAGACAACACTTGACTCGTCATTTCCAAACAGTCAGTTCAGAATAAAAGGTTTTTTAAACCACCCATTAGACTAGACATTGATAAAAGTAGTGGAGGGTTCCTGGTATCTGTAAAAGAAAATCTTTTGTGTAGAAAGATAGAAGACTTTAGGATCCCTAATGATATCCAGACTATCCCAATTGAGATCAATATTAGAAAACAGAAATGGTTAGCATTACTCATATATAGGAGTCCTTCACAAGATCCACGTTATTTTATTGAAAAAATATGTTAAAGAACTTTGCAGGAAGGTCAACCTAAAAGTAAATGGATTTATAAGATTACGACCATTGTAGGAGAACAAAAGTCGAAGTTGATTTTCAACTCCGTGATAATGCCCAATTTTTCAAATTTTCCTCTAATTTGGCTATGTTTTACCAAAGGAGCAAATATTCAAATTAATAGGACTCACAAGCGTGCACTGAGAGCCTTATATGGACATTACGAATCTACGTTTGAAGAGCCTTTAGATAGGGATAAATCAAAGACAATACACAAAAGAACCTACAAATACTCAGGACTGAAGTTTATAGAACAATTAACCATCTAATCCCAGAATACATGTGGGAATTTTTCACCAAAAGAGATGTGCCCTATGGTCTTCGTAGTAGTGAATTATGTAAGATCCCCGCTGTGAATTCTCAGCGTTACGGAATAAACTCCGCGCTAAGTGATGAGATGAAGGTAACAACTTCCGCAAAAAATTTTGAAAAAAACGAAATAAGACACCGGGATGGCAAAAATTGTACGTGCCACATCTGCACATAGCAAGATTCTCTTTATTGATCCTCTAGCTTTTTCTTAATTCTTTATTTTAAATATATTAATGTAAATATAGTATTGCATTGTAAATAAATAGTTGTTATTAATTAGTTTCTAACTAGCCTTCAAAACCAACTGTAAAAAAAGTGCTGAATTTGAATTTCTGCTCTAGAACTAAAGGAGTTAAACTCCCTGAGTTCCAGATCATAAAGGGTTCCCGACATTTCTTGGGGAATTGGAAATGCGCGCCGCAGTGCTACACGAGTGCCAAGCAAAGTTTGTATAACACCTGATAGGAATAGAAGGAGTACTTACAGAGCTTAGAGAGCTAGAGAAACATTAGGGAACTTTATCTTGTATATATATATATAT
>WIPJ01067653.1:124135-155015 GCA_018155075.1 Cassiopea andromeda
CAGATTTATGTATTGGTACGATTTTTGCCAGTTTCCAGTCTTTTGGAAAAAGGCCTGTCTGCAGTGAGAGATTAATAAGGTGTGTCAGAGGAGCTGATATGGTACGTGCAGCATCCTTCAGCAAACACGGTGGTAGATTGTCAATGCCGGTTGACTTGTTTCGCTTAATATATCTAAGATATTTTTCCACTTCAAGCTTCGATACAGGCCGAAAATTGAATTTCTTGTTAGTTCTTTTGCGCACAGGTCTAGGGGGTTTCCAGGCAAAATTGCATAGTGAACACAGACTTACTTGCGTTTGGAATGGTGCTGCAAAAGGGTGCATTACTTGCTGCGGCATGAAAACTGGCTGCTGATACTGCAGTATGAAGACTGGCTGCTGAGGCTGCAGCATAAGGACTGGCTGCAGATACTGCGGCAAATGAAAACTGGCTGCTCATACTTCTGCTGATGCTGCTCAGGAAGCTGCTGCTGAAAATGCTGCTGAAATCATTGCTGAAGTTGTGGTGGAAGCTGTTGTGGAAAAAAATCCATTCCGTTTTGCTGCTGCATACCAGTTGCACTCAAATCGCACGTCATCATTGCTATGTAGTTACTGGCCAGTCGAAGAATATTAATCGTCGATAATTTTTGCGGAAACTGATGCATCCAAGACACATTCCCCCACAACAATTCTAAAGTATCATTTAGTACATGTCTTCTCTTTCGTTCTCTAGCACTCGCCTTCAGCCTTTTGTTTTTGTCAATGCTATGGTGTTTCTTGGCTTTCTTATGTGGTGGTGGAGCACCGCAACTATCTAGGCTGTTGCAGGTCATGTCACTTTCTGGGCTGCTTGCTTCATACGACGACATCGCTAACAAATCTTGATGAAAATAGGAAGAAGCTACCTCTTTCTGTGTTCCGTTATTATAATGGTTTTGATTATCCCGCGTACGTTAGCCTCGCTTTATACCCACATGGATACTCTGACCAATCAGAACCAACTCCGATGACATGCCGACGTCAATTTATCTCGTCCATCGGTTCCTTTGTATTTCAGTCCTGGTTGACTGCCTTCAAAAGAATATTGCACACAGGATGCTCAACAATGGCAGCTACAGTAAATGACTATTGCCAGAAGTATAAGGTGCCGAGTCTAGTACTGATATCCTGTAGGCCCTTCGATCTTTAAATTGGTTGGAAAGTACGAAGAGAAGTGCTGACAACATTGTTTTTGAGCCCAAAAATGAATTTCTTTATCGTTATTTTCATTTTTGCCTTGTATTGGAGGAAATGGTGAAAAAATGAGAACTATCTCACGAAGAGAGACTTACTGTAAAAGTTTTGAGAGAAAACGGCCATTCATTTCCTCTAATTGGAAAAGTTGTTGGATGCCACTATTCTACGTGCATAAGAATATTTAATTCATTCAATAAAACTGGCTCAGTTCATCAAAAGCAGATAATATATAGATCAAAACAAATTAATGAAAGAGGAGAGAGATTTGTTTACAGAGTTGCAAGGAGGCAACGATTTTGCAGGTTGAAAGCTATTGCAAGTGAATAAGCGAATTATTTTTCCGAGAAAAATTTATCCACGGCCTTAGTAAGGCGGAAAACACTTAATAATGACCCCAAATATCCTCCAACAATGAGAGAAGAAGTTGGTGCTCGAATATTTGAAGAATGGCGAGGTATACCTCAGAGTTTTATTGCCAAACATCACGACTCAATTCCATGTCGTCTCAATGAGGTGCAGAAGATGCGTGGCTACCCGACTAAATATCAAAATATGGTGATCGTTGAATGTTGAAACACTATTCATTTTGAATATTTGCAATGTTAAGTAACTGGTTATGATTTGCTATAAGTTTTTTCCTCAAAGAGTGGACTAAATTCTTATAGGACTCATTTTATCTTCAATATGAGTAGTTGCTGACGCCATATCCACCATGATTAACTTGCAAGTCTGTGCAATACATTTGTGAGGGGAGTGTATACTGCATTTTAGCGATGAAATCCGCAATACAGTGCTCAATACCTGGGTGGTAGAGCTGGACAAATTAATAAAGGAAAATTAAAACTACCATTTCGTTCCTTCAAGCCTGTTTCACGGATCCCTTGATGAGTGCTTATTTAAATATGTTGTGTATTTATTATATACATATCCATGCATTTATATATGTATATAATAAATACAGAACATAATTAAATTAAACAAATGTAATTAAAGCTAATTAAAGCCAACTATAGAAAATGGCGTCATCAAAATACATATAAAAATCATGATCGTAGAATAAAACATTTGCATAACTTGCAGCTGAAATCAAGAGATATGACCTTAATAATTTTCCTGAAGATCTCCAATTTTTGAGACTCTTATTTTTCTACTAAACTAAAAGGCCATGTATTATTTGTATTAGGCTCTTTCTTTTGTCTATAACGTGTTTCAATTGTATTTAATTTGAAGTCAGCTGGCCTTAACTGGCATTCATATGCTATATTTTCTTAGAAATCAACTGTAAAGATATTAATCATATCATAATCATATATTATTTCATGTAGTAGAAGCCATATAACAAAATAGAGTGGAGTGAGCTTTAGAATTATAGTGTGATACTTATAAAATCCTGAATTTACAATAAAACTTTTGCATAATTTGAAGCTGCAATCAAGAGGTATGACCTTAATAATTCATCTGAAGATCTCCAATGTTTGAGACTCTTTGATTTCTACTAAACTAAAAAGTCTTGTATTATTTGTATTAGGCTCTCTTAACATGTAATACTCCTTCTTTCTTTTGTGTGTAACTTATTTCATTTGTATTTAATTTGAAGTAAGTTGGCCTTAACTAGCATTAATATGCTATATATTCGTATAAATTAACTGTAAAGAAATTAATCATATAATGATTATATATTATTTAATGTAGTAGAAGCCATTTAACAAAATAGATTGGGGTGTGCTTTTGGTGTCCTAGCAAGTATTTACTAGCTTTGTTGCCGATTTCCCACATTCTGGAAATTTGATTGATTGTAGCTTTTATGATATGCCCTCACTTAAAAATCTATACTCTATTATTGGTGTTTTAATTAGACCACCACTAATTAAGGTCGTCATACCAAAAGCTTTCAATTACCTGGAAACTATCAACCTTGTGCCAATCTTGACGCCATTTTCTATTGATATGGCAAAAGGGGTCAAAACTCACTGAGTTGCCGATCAGAAAGAGTTCCCGACACCTCCTGGGCAATTGGTAATACGTTCCGCGATGCTACTAGTGAAAGCTAAGCCTATTTTGCACGCTACCTTGTGGGATTAGAAGGAATAGCTCCCTCGGGGTAGCAGTGTGCATACCTAAAGAATACAAAAGCTCAACCACAGTGCTTTGCTGAAAGAGCCAGCATTTGACATTATTTCGTTCTTGGTGCTTTCAAAGCTCCAGCCCTGTAGGAAGGAAAGGAAGAGATACTTTCCTGCGCAGGAGAAAAGCCTAATGTGAGATGACCAGTTTCTTTATCACCACCTTTATCTCCTTAGTGTTTTCACCAGGTCCAGAGACGTAGCCAGAAGCATTGCTCCGAAAAAGCAAAGCTTGCCCTTAGTATCTCCTTGGGTGAATAATCTCGATATTAGGGATTCTACTGAGAGAAGGTAACCTCAGAGGAACTTTTGGATGTGGTGCTGTACCCCCGTTCTTTACCCCCCATTCGTGTCAGAGGGCCGCAATTAAGGCAGACCCCCTACTCATGGAAACAACTCTGCTTCCCAGACAACCTTCGACAGAACAATCAGAAGTTATAATCCCTTTGATTGTCGGTGGCATCTGTGTCGACGACAGAATACGTTCTTTTTTTATAAGAATGCCATACTTTTTGCTGAGCCTCAATATTCTTTAATATGTCGGGTTTTCAGCTTGAAACTGATCTTAACTTATTCTTTTATATGAAATGTGTACCTTTGCCTGAAAATCAAAGGAAATGCACTCAACTCTTTGTTTTATGTCTTACTTTATAAAACAAATCAAAAGAGAATCAAGATAATAAATGTTTTATTGATATTGCAAACATAATTCTACAAATATTTTTATTGTTGTTATTCACTTTCCTTTGAGTAGGCCGTTATACCTAGCATTTTCAGCTAATTTATGCCTACTATGCATGCCGCATCCAGGCATGGGTCCTCTAGTTTAACATCCCTTCGGAAGGACAGCAGAGTGAGCTACTTTGGTCGTTCATCTGGAGGTCGCCCATCCAGTATCTGACCCTACACAGCCATGCTTAACTTCAGTTAAGGTAATGGAACTGGCTGGGCCGCTTGGCTGTGTTGAAGGGTGTAATGATGATAATCCCCAACTTATGTGTTGAAGGGTGTAATGATGATAACCCCCAACTTATGTGTTGATGGGTGTATTGATGATAACCCTCAACTTCTGAAGCTTGGAAAAATTCAAGTAAAAATAGGGAACTTTTACAACGTTATTGAAAGGAAATATTTACAATAAGAAAGAACAGCTGTTCCAGAGCTTGAAGGCGTGAAGTAAAGTATTTCTTGATATGAACGAATCAGGCGCACCCACTTGCATCCGTTTGTGTTGTGCAAAACTTGCATGGAATCGAATCGTGAATCTGCCTTCCTTTTGAAAAATGATTCATCCATACACCCACAAGAGAAAGTATTCCTGCACGATAGATGCATATACTGATAGAACCTGTAATTAAATACTCTTAAGTTGCTCGGTACAGCATAAACTTTGCAATGGATACTCATTGACACCCTAGTCGCAAATACTAATGTAAAACATAATAATTTTTACCCTTTCTATACAGGATTATGTCTATCGTGAGAACTTCAGCTTAGTACCTAATGGCAAAAATTATTTGCTTTCGCATTTTAGAACTTACAGTGCATACATCAGGTCTCCCGCATGAATATAATTGCACCTAGTGATTGCGAAAATCAAGTGAAGGAATGATGTCGCCCTTTCCCTATTCTTGTTAAGACCATTGCTAACTTGTTGATTAGTCAAGAAAAGCTAACATATACATAACGATTGCCATGCTTGCCCCTCCTAGACCCACAGTGATTGATGACAAAAGAGCAGCATTCTGAACAGGTAGCTTCATGTAAATTTAATCGTATTAGCAAATGCAAGACACAACCTTGAAGCACAACAATTTCAACGACAAGAAGTTGAAGAATTCTCTTCTTTAGCAAACATGTCAAACAGATGATTCCAACCCCAGGCCCCGCAATCCCAAGAACTGCCACAGGTCAGTGTTACCCCGAAAAAGCAAAGCCTGCCGTTACCATCTCCTTGGGGAACAATCTCCATATAGGGATTCAATTTAGAAGGCAAACTCAGAGGAACAGTTGATTTGGTGCTGTACTGCCTTTCTTTGCCCCCATTTATGTGAAAGGGCCGCAATTATGGTTATCACCCAATCCTCTTTGAAACAACTCCATTTCTGAGAAAAAATTTAAAAGAAAAGTCACAGTGAGTTAAAGGAAATTTTACAGAAAATATAAACCAAGTTGTAACAAACTTTAGTTGTTATGGGACAAAGGATATTGAAAGTTAGTAACAAGTAGCGTGACTTTACTTCATTAATGTTATGTTTCTATAATCATATTTACATCTTAAATTATCAAGAACAACGGGAGGCTACAAGAGCTAGTTAATTAAAAAATGTTCAAAGAGGCACAAACACACACACACACACACATCCTCTAGATTATACCTGGAACTTAATACTAAAATGTTCGTTATTGTCGATACTTCAATCAAAAACTTCAAAAACAGTGTCCAAGCCGTGGAATACAAAAGGTTCCATTAAATTGACGGCAAATATGTTCGTGATCCGACAAGACTAAAAGTATCCAACGTTGTATCTGTGGATCAGATTAATACGTGCTCTAACGAGCGAAGGTGTTAGCTTCTATGGATCATCCTGCAAGTAGATGTCTAATTCAGATTTGTCCACCATTTCTGGATACAGGAATGGCTATAAAGAAAATGTAAAAGCAGAATTATAGAGCAGAAAGCCACATTCTTACACTATAAATGTGAAGAAGTCTAAAATATATTGAAGCGACAATGGTTGCTGGCAACGGGCTAAAATTGCCAACGTTTTGAATGAAGGATTGGCGCGAGAATGGACACGAGCAAAATCCCTCAAGGTGCATGAGTGTAGACATCACCACCAGAAATAAGAAATTACGTATCGGTTGAAAAGTCATCTACATATATCATCTACACAGCTAATTGTATATCTACATGAGCATCTCATCTTCATAAGTATAACACTGTAAAATGAACTTTTCCTCTCAAAATTTCACAAATGCGAGTAATTGAGATATCTAGAAATTGAAGGATAGTTAAGGCTTTGCCCGCTCTTTGGCAGAATGCAAATTCACCACCAAACAGAGCACTGCAAAGCTCTTTGCTTCTGTGCGAATGTACCAATAATATAGCAAATCATGTACGAATTGCAGCAATAGCGGTAAGACTAGAGAGTGTACGATCAAATACAGTGAAAACAGACTTACCTGCGTTTGCAAAGGTGCTGCAAAATGGTGCATTACTTGCTGCGGCATAAAAACTGGTAGCTGATACTGCGGTATGAAGACTGGCTGTTGATACTGCGGTATGAAAACTGGCTGCTTATACTACGGCATGAAAACCGGCTGCTGAAACTGTGGCATGAAGACTAGCTGCAAATACTGTTGCTGATACTGCTGTTGACAATGCTCCTCATGCTTCTGCTGATGCTGCTGAAGGTGCTGCTGAAGGTGCTGCTGAAGTCGTTGCTGAAGTTGTGGTGGAAGCTGTTGTGGAAGAAAATCCATTCCGTTTTGCTGCTGCATACTAGTTGCACTCAAATCGCACCTCATCATTGCTATATAGTTACTGGCCATTCGAAGAATATCAATCGTCGATAATTTTTGCGGAGTCTCATGCAACCAAGGCACTTTCTCCCTTAACAATTCTAAAGTATTATTTAGTACATGTCTTCTCTTTCTTTCTCTAGGGCTCGCCTTCTGTCTTTTCGTTTTGTCAATTCCATGGTGTTTCTTTGCTTTCTTATGTGGTGGTGGAGCACCGCAACTATCTAGGCTGTTGCAGGTCATGTCACTTTCTGGGCTACTGGCTTCATACGACGACATTGCCACTAAATCTTCATGACAATCGGAGGAAGCTATCCCTTTCTGTCTTCCGTAACTACAGTGGTTGTGATTATCCCGCGTACGTTAGTCTCGCTTTATACCCACATGGATACTCTAGCCAAGCAGAACCAACTCCAATGACATGCCGACATCAATTTATCTCATCCATCGGTTACTTATCTCTCAGCCCTGGTTGACTGCCATTGCCTCTTGCATGAGATAACAATAGGACCTCGAAGAACAATCCAGCTCACCTATTGTTTAACTAACAATATAAGCTATCAATTAGAATTTCTTTGCCGTTAAAAGCGCGTGCTCACCTACTTTGTTTTCTTTGAAGAGTAAAAGGAATTGTCATAGAAAATGGCGGTTCGCAAAGCTTCACGTCAAGGCCATCCTTTACACTGCACATTTCTATCCGCCCAATCACTGAGCAGATACCATACGGACTATGAGCGAAGACTTTCGCCCATGTTACACGTAGAAAGAAACGCTATATTGTGAAAAGAAGCTCTAAAACAAACTATTTAAACCTAAGACTCCTTTCACTATAGAGAATAAAGTGCATAGATGCGCTCCTCTGTTTAACATAGTTTCCGTTACTCATATAGTAAAACTTCAATCGACAACTTTTCCCGTCGCAATCCTAGGGGATTTTTACAATTCATGACGCTCTTGTAAACCATTTGAAACTGAAGAAGTAAATGCCTTCCAAAGGGCACCTGCAGTACTGACACAGCTTGGAAGACTACCCCTGCTTTTCAAAAATTGGGGGCTAGGGAGCCAGAATTGCCGTGTTTTGCATTTTTGAACACAGGATAGGATATCTAGAATGATTTATAAATGATATAACATCAAAGTTATATCTTCGAGTTCTATGGATAAATGTTGTGGACCTTCTTGTGCAGGCATCTGTACTACCCTCCCACTTGTAGATTGTCCAGACGAGGAATTGAAGATGATAAGATAAGTTAAAACAATGAATCACTTGCATCAGTAGCAGGACACAAACTCTGCCTCTTCTCCTCATTCTGTGCTAGGAACAGTCTAGTTCGAGAAATGGGACCCAGAGCACCACATACCTCCCGACCACGACGCACATGATCATATTATAAGGGACTGGTCATTGTTAACTCCCAGGGGCTGGAGCAGAGGAACTTCTCTAGAAGAGAAATACCTCATTTCATACTCTCCATTGAAAATTTAACAGCTCATGAAAAATTGGGAATTCCGAAGGGGTCGTACACCTTAGAAGAATTCCGAAGGAAATTGCAATAGAACAATTTAGCACACCATTTGCTTTTACTTGCGTGTTGAAGGATAACCCCCAACTTCTGAAGCTTAGGAAATGTCAAGTACAGTTAGCTCAATACATCGTCAAAATCAGGGAATTTTTGAAGTGTTGATGTTGAAAGGAAGCATTTACTGCAATAAAGAACAGCTTTTCCAGAGCTTGAAGACGTAATGTAAATTGTTTCAGGATTTGAACGAATCAGGCAAACGCACTTGCATTCATTCGTTTTGTGCAAACGTTCGTGGAATCGAATGGTGAATGTGCATACCTTATGAAAAGAGAGTCATCAATACACCCACAAGAGAAAGCAGTCCTGCATGATAGATACATATATACTGATAGAACCAGTAATTATATACTCTAACTTGCTCGGTGCAGCATAAACTTTGCAATTGATATTCATTGACACCCTAGTCGCCAATAATAATGTAAAACATCTTTTTCTCCCTTTCTATACAGAACTATGTCTATCGCGAGAACTTCAGCTTAGCACTTAATAGCAAAAAAGACTTGTTTTCGCATTTTAAAAGTTCTAGTGCTTACATCAAAGCTTCCTCATGAAAATAATTGCACCTAGTGGTTGCGAGAAGTAGGTGACGGAATGATGTCATCCCTGCCCCTATTCTTGTTTAGGCCATCGCTAACTTGTTGATTAGTCAGGACAAGCTGACACATACATAACGACACGTATGCTTGCCCCTCCTAGCCCCACAGTGACTGCTGACAGAAGAGCAGCATTCCGAACAGGTAGCTTCATGTAAAATTAATCTTAATAGGAAGTGCAAGACATAACTTTGAGGCATATCAGTTTCAACGAAACGAACTTGAAAAATCATCTTAGTTAGCAAAAATTTAAAAAACAGCCCCCATAGATGATTGGAAACCCGGGTCCCGCAATCTGTAGAACCACCACAGATCAGTGTCTTCATCAGGTCCAAAATTATAGCCAGAAACATTGCTCCTAAAAAGCGCTACCTGCCAATACCATCTCCTTGGGGGAATAATCTCCATATAAGGGATTCTACTGAGAAGGCAAACTCAGAGGAACTTTTGATTTGGTGATGTACTGCCTTTCTTTGCCCCATTTATGTCAGAGAGCCGCAGTTATGGTTGACGCTCAAGACTCATGTAAAAAATTCTATTTCTGAGAAAAACTTTAAAAGAAAAGTCACAGTGAGTCAAAGGAAATTTCACAGAAAACATAAACCAAGTTGTAACAAACTTTAGTTGTTATGGGAAAAACGATACTAAGAGTTAGCAACAAGAAGCTTGACTTTGATTCATTAATTTTATGTCTCTATAATCATATTTACATCTTCAATTATCAAGAAAAAGGGGAGGCTACAAAAGTTACTAAAGCTAGGTAATTAAAAAATGTTCAAAGATACACAAACACACTCAAACACAAACCCTCTACATAATACCAGGAACTTAATACTAAAATGTTTTTATCTTCGATACTTCAATCACAAAATTCATAAACAGTCTTCAAGCCGATGAATAAAAACGGTTCCAATAAATTAACGGCAAATATGTTCCTTATCGATCAAGTCTAGAAGCGTCTAGCGGTGCATCTATGTATCAGATTCATAAGTGTTCTAACAAGCGTAGATGATAGCTTCTATGAATCATCCTGCAAGTAGATATCGAATTCAGATTTGTCCACCACTTCTGGATACAGGAATGGCTACAAAGAAAATTTAAAAGCACAATTATAGAGCAGAAAGTCACATTCTTAAGCTATAAATATGAAGAAGTCTAAAATATATTGAAGCGAAAATGGTTGCTGGCAACGGGCTAAAATTGCCAATGTTTCACTAACGGATTGGCGCGGGAATGGAAACGAGCAAAATCCCTCAAGTTGCATGAGTGTAAACATCAGGACCATCAACAAGAAATTAACGTATCGGTTGAAAAGTCATCTACATTAATCGTCTACAAAGCTAATTGTATATCTACATAAGCATCTCATCGTCATAACTCTAGCACTGTAAAATCAAATTTTCCTTTCAAATTTTGACAAATGCGAGTAAATGAGACATCTAGAAATTGAAGCATGGTTAAGTTTTTACCCGTTCTTCTTCAGAATGCAAATTCAACACCAAAAAGCGCACAGCAAAGCTCTTTTTTTCGGTGCAAATGTACAATGTACCAATATAGCAAATCATGTACGAATTAAAGCAATAGCAGTAATAATATAATATGTACGACCAATACAGTGAAAACAGACTTACTTGCGTTTGCAATGGTGCTGCAAAAGGGTGCATTCCTTGCTGCGGTATGAAGACTGGCCGCTGATACTGTGGTATAAAGACTGGCTGCTGATACTGCGGTATGAAGACTGGCTGCTGATAATGTGGTATGAAAACTGGCTGTTGATACTACGGCATGAAGACTGCCTGCTGATACTGCGGCATGTAGACTGGCTGCTGATAGTGTTGCTGATACTGCTGTTGATAATGCTGCACATGCTTCTGCTGATGCTTCTGCTAATGCTGCTGCTGAAGGTGCTGCTGAAGTCGTTGCTGAAGTTGTGGTGGAAGCTGTTGTGGAAGAAGGTCCATTCCGTTTTCCTGCTGCATACCAGTTGCACTCAAGTCGCACTCATCATTGCTATATAGTTACTGGCCATTCGAAGAATATCAATCGTCGATAATTTTTGCGGAGTCTCATGCATTCAAGACACTTTTCCCCGCAACAATTCTAAAGCATAATGTGGTACATGTCTTCTCTTTCGTTCTCTAGCGCTCGCCTTCAGTCTTTTTGGTTTTGTCAATTCTATGGTGTTTCTTTGCTTTCTTATGTAGTGATGGACCACAGCAACTATCTAGGCTGTTGCAGGTCATGTCACTTTCTGGGCTGCTTCCTTCATACGACGACATCGCTAACAAATCTTACTGTCAATAGGAAGAAGCTATCTCTGTCTGTGTTCCGTTACTTCAGCGGTTGTGATTATCCCGCGTAAGTTAGCCTCGCTTTATACCCACATGGATTCTCTGGCCAATCAGAACCAACTCCAATGACATGCCGACATCAATTTATCTTGTCTATCGGCTCCTTTGTCTCTCAATCCTGGATGACTGCCCATTGGCTCTTGCATGAGATAACAATAGGACCTCTAAAAGCAATCCAAATCACCTATTGTTTAACTAACAATATAAACTATGAAATAGAATTTCTTTATAGTTACCAGCGCTTGCTCGTACCTACATTGTTTTCTTTGAATAGCAAAAGGAATTGTCAAAAAGAATGCCGGTTAGCAACACTTCACGTAAAGGCCATCCTTTACAATGCAATTTTCTGTCCGCCCAATCACTGAGCAGATACCATCCCGACTTTGGGAGAAGACTTTCGCAGATGCTACATGTAGAAAGAAACGCTATATTGTGAACACAAGCTCTAAAAAAACTAATTAAGACTAAGATTCCTTTCTCTATAGAGGAAAATGTGCATAGCTATGCTTCACCGTTTACCATGGTCTCAGTACCTCATAAAGTAAAACTTTAATCGACGCTTGTCCCGTCGCAGTCCTAGGGAATTTTTACACTTCATGACGTATTTCTTTACCATTATTTTCATGTTTGGCTTGTATGGGGGGAAATGGTGAAAAAAAGATACCTATGACACGAAGAGCGACTGACTGTAAAACTTTTGAGAGAAAACGGTCATTCATTTCTTCTAATTGGTAAAGTTTTTAGATGCTACCATTCTACGTGCATAAGAGTATTTATTTTATTCAATAAAACTGGCTCAATTCATCAAAAGCAGAGACCTGGTAGACCAAAACAAATTAACGAAAGAGGAGAGAGATCTGCGTACAGAGTTGCAAGGAGGCAACGATTTTGCACATTGAAAGCTGTTGCAAATGAAGGAGCGACACATTGTCCTGTCAAAACTCATCCACGGCCTTAGTAAGGCGCAAAACACTTACAGTTTGGCAAAGATCTGAAGAAGCTAGCAATACTGACTTCTTTCAGCCCACTTTAAAGAGTTACTTTCTGTAATGTTTGTCTAATGGCGTAGGTCGAGTTAATCCATGCCACGGTCAAATCAACTCAGTAAAATACATCGAAACTCTACAGGACAACCTTCAACAGTCCGTAAAACAAATGTTTGGAGAAGAAAATAGGCCATTGATCTTTCAACATGAAAATGAACCCCTATATCGTGCCAAAAAGACCAAGATTATACAAAATTGCGTGGGAGATATATGCTTCCATGGCCTGGAAACAGTCCTCACCTTAACATTATCGAAAATGTTTGGTTGTTTATTAAAGACAAACTAAATAATGACACCAGATATCATCAAACTACGAGAGAAGAACTTTGTGCTCGAATAGTTGAAGAATGGTGAGGTACACCTCAGAGCTTTATTGCCAAATTTCACGACTCAATTCCATGTCGTCTCAATGAGGTTCAGAAGATGCGTGGCTACCTGACCAAATATTAAAATATGGTCCTCGTTGAATGTTGAAACACTTCATGTTCTGAATATTTGTAATGTCAAGTAATTGGTTCTGATTCGTTATAAGTATTCTCTTCAAAGAATGAACTTAAGTAGTATAGGATGGACTTTAACTTGTATATAAGTAGTTGCTGACGCCATATCCGCCATCATTAACTTGCAACCTTGTGCAATACTATTATGAGGGGAGTTTATATTATATTTTAGCGATGAATTCCGCAATACATTGCTCAATACCTGGGTGGTAGAGCTGTACAAAGTAATAAAGGAAAACGGCAAAATAAACTACCATTTCGTCCCTACAAGACTGTTTTGTGGATCCCCTAATAAGTGGCAACCCCGAAACAGGCATGTGAGGATGACATGGTAGTTTAATTTGCCGTTTTCTTTTATTTCTTTACATATATATATATGTATATATATATATATATACATATATATAATATATATACATATATATATCTATGCATTTATAAATGTATATAATAAATACACAACATATTTAAAGTTAACAAATGTAACAACACTGAGGTAATTAAAGCTACCTATAGAAAGATCGCGTCTACAAAATACATATAAAAATCCTGAATTTACAATAAAACTTTTGCATAACTTGCAGCTGCAATCATGAGGTATGACCTTAATAATTCTTCTGAAGATCTCCAATGTTTGAGACTCTTTGATTTCTACTAAACTAAAAAGTCATGCATTATTTGTATGAGGCTCTCTTAACACGTAATACTCCTTCTTTCTTTTGTGTATAACTTATTTCATTTGTATTTAATTTGAGGTAAGTTGGCCTTAATTAGCATTGATATGCTATATATTCTTATAATTTAACTGTAAAGAAATTAATCATGTCACAATCATATATTATTTCATGTAGTAGAAGCCATATAACAAAATAGATTGGGGTGTGCTTTTGGTGTCTTACCAAGTATTCACCAGCGTTTTGCCTATTTCCCACATTCTGGAAATTTAATTGATGGTAGTTTTTATGATTTGCCCTCACTTAGAAGCTATACTCCATTATTGGTGTTTTAATTAGACCAACCCTAATAAAGATCGTCATACCAAAAGCTTTCAATTACCTTGAAGCCGTCAACCTTGTCCCAATCTTGAAACTATTCTCTATTGATATGACAAAAGGGGTTGGGTCAAAACTCATTCAGTTGCCGATCAGAAAGGGTTCCCGACATCTCGTGGGGATTGATAATACGTTCCGCGATGCTGCTAATGAGAGCTAAGCAAATTTTGTGCAATGCCTTGTAGGAATAGCCCCTTCGGGAGAACAGGTCGTTACCTAAAGAATACAAAAGCACCGCCAAAGTGCTTCACTAAAAGAGCAAACATTTGACATTATTTCGTTCTTGGTGCTTTCAAATCTCCAACCCTGTAGGAAGGAAAGGAAGAGATACTTTCCTGCGCAGGAGTAGTGCCTAAAGTGAGGTGACCGGTTTCTTTATCACCAACTTTATCTCGTCAGTGTTTTCACCAGGTCCAAAGACGTGGCCAGAAGCATTGCCCCGAAACAGCAAAGCTTGCCATTAGTATCTCCTTGGGTGAATAATCTCCATATAAGGGATTCTAATGAGAAGGTAACCTAAGAGGAACTTTTCGATTTGGTGCTGAACCGCCATTCTTTACCCCCCATTCGTGTCAGAGGGCCGCAATTATGGCACAACCCCATACTCACGTAAGCAACTCTACTTCCCAGACAACCTTCGAAAGAACAATCAGAAGTTTTTATCCCTTTTGAATCTCAGTGCCGTCTGTATCGACGACGGACTACGTTCCTTTTTTATGAGAATACCTAACGTTTTGCTGAGTCTCATTATTCTTTAATATTTCAGGTTTTCAGCTTAAAATTGATCTTAACTCATTCTTTAATATGAAAGGTGTACCTTGGCCTGAAAATCAAAGGGAATGCACTCAACTCCTTGTTTTACGTCTTACGTCATAAAACAAATCTAAAGAGAATCAAGATAATAAATGTTTTATTGTTATTGCAAACATAATTCTACAAATGTTGTTGTTGTTGTTGTTTACTTTATTTTGAGTAGGCCGCTATACCTAGCATTTTCAGCTAATTTATTCCTAATATGCATGCCACATCCAGTCATGGGTCCCCTAGTTTAACATACCTTCGGAAGGATGGCAGAGTGAGCTATTTTGGTCGTTCATCTGGAGGTCGCCCATCCAGTATCTGACCGTACACAGCCATGCTTAACTTCAGTTAAGCTAATGGAACTGGCTGGGCCTCTTGGCCACTCACCCCAAATAGCGTTATTACTCAAGTGCACAAACTTCTTGATGATGTTTGGCTCTTGAATTATTCTTAAATTTCAGCCATTCTGAGCCTCACTATTCTTATAAAATTTATTCTTATAAAAAACGCGTGAATTCAATCTCTGGGTATTTTTATAACTTGTGTTGCTAGTTCGTCTTGTAGTCTAACAAAATTTTTTGTAATCTTACTCAATGCCGCTTAGTAGTTTAGCAGTTGCTTAGTTTAGCTTCTATCCAATTTATTGTAACAGATCTATTTCTAGCGCCAACGTTAAATAAAGTTAATAGTATTATTATCATCATGATCAAGAACTTTAAATTATGTAATTCCCTCATTCGTTTACTTGTTTACTGTGTCTTCTTCTTTTTACATTATGTTTTGCCCTTGTATGTTCTTTGCAAGAAAGCCAATTTTACACTGCCATGTACTTGAGAGCTATAACATTGTAATTAGTTAATATTCAATGAGAAGTTAAAACAGAAATTTTACCCAATCGTTGCTGGCTAAACAATTGTCATGCATAAGCTCAAGGCTCAGTGTTAACTCGGTCCATCGATGTTCTACATAGCAAAAGAGAGTTCTAAGGGAGCTGTCATAGGGGTATAGAGCAGAGAAGGGGTGAAAGAGATGCAACAGGGTCACCAAAATTTCTCTGGGTAAAGTACTAGGCTTACAAATCATTTCACCCTATCAAGATAGTACAACGGGCTACTCTATTTGAAAGTACATTAGAGAAAATAAAGCTATCTTTGTTTCTTGTATTAGGCTACTTGAATTTATAGTAAAAATTCCAAATTCCTTCCACACCAGCCTGTTTCATACGTTATCATGTGTCCCTAAGCGGTACACGAAATTGGCATAGGAACCGGGGAGCACAGGGGGCTCGTGCCCCCACTTTTTCACCAATTCGTATGTAAATTGCCCCTTTGCAGCTTACAAAGTACACTTTTTGCTGGTAAGGGTGCCCCTAAATGTATATGCTCCCCACTTTTTGAATGCTTCCTACGTCCTTCGTACACCACTATGCAACTTTCCTGCTAGTAAAGTGGAGGTTTTTTTCAAGAAAAATTGGGGGGAGGTGGGGAGACAGTGGTACTTAATCTTCTAAGGATTTTAGAAGAAGGCGCATATTTGCCAAGTACAAGAGTTTTCTACAGAAGCAAGCTTACAGAAAGTAACCTTATTTTATAAGACTACAGCTTACTACAATATAAAGGTTCAGATTAACTGAAATTTAAGAACAATTGAAGAATAATGCTAGGCAAAAGCTTCGTCAAGACTTAGAATTTTGTGTATTCAACTTTATTGATTAAATTTTGGACAATCAAAACAACTTTTACTACTCTTGCGCTATGATGATTTGAATATATTCTCTTCATCTCCAGACAAAATTACACATATGACAATTAAGAATAATTTAAGAATACTCTTAGATTCAAAACCTGAAAAACTTTAAGAATATAAAGGCTCAGAAAAGCCTGAGTATTCTTAGAGAAAAAGTATGCATTGACGCTCAGACAAATTATTGTAATAGTTTGATGAGTATTTACACTTTGATCCATTTTGCCCTTATAGCTCTCTAATAACTGCTACCGAGTTAGTATCTGCACTAAATTTAGTGGTAGATAATGATCACCATTCTACAATTCAGTTTATCTAACAATAAGTATGATAAGTATTGGTTCCTAGTAAGTATACCATATTTACAGACAATTTTCTTTGCACGTAAATTAAAGCTTGCAGCAGAAATAAATGAAAGATAAATAACACAAAGTTTGTACCAGTTATAAATTTCTCTGAACTGCTAGGACTGTAAGTAGGAAATGGATGACATAGTAAGATATCCTGCCTCATATGCAGTATATAGAAGGGGTGCTTTGGATAGTCTACACTCATTGCGTAGCTCAGGTAAGTGGTGGTTGGGACATCTCCTAAGGGAATTCAGACGGGGCCTCTCAGAGGTTTTTCAGAGATATATTTGTATGACATTACTTTGAGGGAGAACTAGGATGTAGCCTTGTTCTTACTGAATAGGGGCCTCATGCATCTCTGAGATACCATTGATCTTAATGCATTTTGCAGAATAACAACATTTCCCTCAAAAAGTTTTACCCCATTTTATACTCCCATCTTAAAGTTTCAAAATCCACCAGCAAGTCCTTTAAGAAACTTCATACCACATGTATTCCCAGCCAACCACCTAAAATAATGTAGTAGAATCACCAAAACTATTATGTTGCTCATTATGTTTCCCAATTTATTCAGAGACGTCGTGCCACCTGTAGATTACCATGGGCCAAGTTCAAAGATTTTTGAAGAAATTTCGAGAGACCTTAATCTTTAGCAACAACAGAAGTCCAAACATTTTCTCACAAAACATTAAAGATTCCAAAAGTCCTTCGACTGCAAAAAATATGGGGGCCATGGCACCCCCTACCTCCCAACCACGACGCCACTGATCATATCATAAGGGACTGGTGATTATTAATTCCGAGGGATTGGGGCACAGAAAATTCTCTGGAAAAGAAATACCCCAATTCATACTACCCATTGACAATTTCACAGCACATGAAAAAATCTATAAAGAAATTTCATACCTAATGGTAAAGTTTGTCGATGACAATAAATGAATTGCACAGGGAAGAATCTAAAGTTATACTTTCTACTGGGGGGGGGGGGCTTTTATTGTCTTTTCCATGCGAGAAGTGAAGTTTTTTAATGCTATTGCTTGCAATAGGAAACTTTGCCGTTTGGGGGCCGTGCCCCCGCACAACTGGATCCACCCCTGAAACTATAATTTACATTTTGATTTATATTGCTACTTGAAAAGTAAATGAAAGAATCAAAGATGCAATCTAAAATTTCATGATTGCTGTTCTTGAGGTTGTGACAGGGGCGTAATCATGGGGGATAGGGGTGCCACACCCCACAATGTTTCACTTGTTGGTACATCTGCCGAACATCAATAGTGCTCGTGAACGCTGTATTGCTGATAAAACTCAAGGAAAGTCCTATTTTATCGGCAAATTTGGCTCGAACAAAGTTTGTTTGTTGGCAAAGTTGAGTTTTACACCTCACAAGCAATTTTATTTCGCTTCACCCCTCGGTTATGGGGACTCTTTTCTCCACTATCAATAAATAATAATATTGTCTACTGTATATGCCTTTCACTCTTTTGTTTGCTTTCTTCACGTTTGGGCATACTTTGAAGAAGCTTAGCTGTGAAGCTTGAATGAAACAGTGTTTATTTTAAGGAATGCAAAGAAAGGCTAATATACTTCATACGTTTTTCATTTCATAAGACGAGATTTTTTGCCCTAGTATTCAAGATTCCTTGAGTAGATAAAAGTGCATTTAAGCTTGAGGAAATAGGGAATATTGGATAAACTGTTGGTGAAAAGCCACCACAACACACGTCACAGCATTTTATAGAAAGATAATTGGAAATTTTTTAATGCATTGTCAATGGCCTGTTGACTTTCTTTCGTCTCATGAATCTAGTACTCGAATGCTCAAAATGTTAAGAAATTTTTAGATTTTTGGGACCCAATAATTTGAGACTAGATTTTAGTCACAGGCCCTGCCTTTTGGCTTTCTTGTTATGGGGGGAGGGGAGCTCATGTTTGAAACTTTAGAAAATAGTATACCATGAATTCACTTCATAGTGATATATTACATAACGTATTTCCCTGAAGATAACAATAGAAATTGAGCTTCCCAAGTAAATAGAACAGATATATAGATGTATAACAGAAGTGCCAATGCTAAATTATCATCTTGGGCTTCTGTGATTTGGACAACCAAAAAGTGCTGTTTCTCATAATTGTCGAGGGGTATCAACCCCCTCACGGCATTTCCCAGAGGGAGTTCAAGTTCCCAAGCCCCCACATAATTGATGCCTATGATTTTAATTCATATGTGTTTAATACATATGATATTTTCCTTCTTCCATAGTCTATCTTCTGTTATTTCAAGTACATATCGCTTTTGACATTTTCCATTACTTTGGATTCACAAAACATCGAAGCTCAAAATATTTTGCAGAGAAAGTTGTAAAGGAGTTTCGATTCTGGAATTGCGAAAATGTTTCTATACTAAGTCGAGTAAAGGTTTTTTCAATCATAAAATGTGCAGTCGCACACTGATTTCTTACAAATCGCTTTCTTTGCGTTAAATTTTACGTTAAATCGTGAAACCGTTCTGTTTCCAGAAAGAGATTGTGGAACCTGCAAAAACGCACTTCTAGACCGAAATTCTTGTTCTGTTTACATTTCTAGACATTTTTTGCTATAATGGCGACATATTTCCTATCAGAAGGATATTGCCGTGGAAACCGCTGAAGCAATCACATGCACTTCCGAAACTATGACTAATTACTGAGCGTCGTGTAGTTAATTTAGTTAAAAAGGTCAATTTTCTCGAGGCAGGAATTGGCACGTGCTCAATTGATTGCTCAATATTAGCGGTTGATTAGGTTTAGATCCATGAAATAGCCGTTGCATTGTATTCAGTCATTGCTGAACAACATGAGGCCAGCTTTACGGGAAGCAGTAGGCGTACTTTGGTGGGAATCCCTAATGGAGGAGGAAACACCTCTTGTCGCACCTCATAATTGGGCTCTTAAGCACCATAGCTGATTAATTATAGATTCAAGATTCAATTTTGACCCTTTGGCACGTTTTACTCTGGTACAAATTAGGGAGTGGCCCATAGAAATAGAAGGACTAGAAAGAGTGGTAAGTCACGTGACGCGTAATGACTATGGAGAATCAAAATGGTACCAACACATTGGCAAGAAAACCGCAAGAAGTCACAGTTGACAGTGGTTCGAAGTAGTCTTTCTTGCTTTCTTGGAATGGCTTCACAAATTTCGTGCATTAACTTAGGAGATCGTGTGACAGCTTCAAACTTGAAGTCTTTCATGATGGATTTAGCTGTCATGGTCACTGAATTTCAAAGAGAGAGTTGCGTTCTCTATAGAAAACCAACTCATTTCGCCAGTAAGTAGGCCTGCCATGGAGCAGGACATAACCTAAATATGTATGATAAGAGATAAAACGTTCATTTCTAAAGTGCTTTTTTAAGATAATAACAAATTTAAATGATTTTGAACCCTAAGCTCTTTGTCAACGGGGAGCCGCCTTGGCCCATGTTTGGTGGATAGATTACTAGGCCCATAAACGTCACTTGGAAGACATCTTGAACGTAACGGTACTAATGCAGTTTCGTACCGCCTCCATGTCTGCCATGTTGGCAATTACTAAACATGGAGTGTGTGTGGGTATAATCGCACTATGTTTGGTCAATTTCATAATGGCAGACATGGAAGCGGAACAAAACTGCATTAGCACTGAATGTAACTACATGTGGCCCATAAATTTTCTCATATTCTCCACAGTGAGATAATTATTGCTAGTTGCATCATTGATTGGTTTCTTAATACATACTGTTTTGGTCAGACATTCAACAAGATCTTCGCCAAGATAATAGATATCCTGAAAGGACCTTATCCATGCAAATGTAAACGAAGTCAACAATTTATGCTTTTCAAACAAATATTTTCACTAACGACAAGAATTCCAGAATAAAAGAACACTCTTACGCTTAAAAGGAGTGGTCTGGGAACAATTTGCATGCTACGCTGTATTAACAAGAAGAACAATAACAGGGTTGTAGTACTCTTCTTCTATTGATAGGAGCGTACTTTTCCTTTATCCTTTTTTCGCAAGTGCATACTTAAGAGCTTTTCCAGCCTAACAGATGGCACTTGAGTTATAACGCTAATTGTAGATTTACGTTTACACTATCGATAAAACATTTATTATTCTGTTTCTCTTTTGACTTGCTTTATGAAGTAAGACATAAAACAAAGATTTGAGCGCATTTCCTTTGATTTTCAGGCAAAGGTACACCTTTTATATTGAATAATAATTTAAGAATAGTTTTAAGCTCAAAACCTGAAAAATTCAAGAATATTGAGACTCAGCTAGAATTTAGGTATTCTTATAAAAAATACGTATTGGGTCGACACACTGAAAGTCAGAGAGATTACAATTTCTGATTGTTCTTACGAAGTTTTTCTGGGAAATAGAGTTGCTTACATGAGTAGAGAGAGTCTGCCATAATTGCGGCCCACTGATACGAATGAGGGCAAAGAAAGGTGGTACTTTCTGTGAAGAGGAGGTAAAGATGGTGATGAAGGAACTGGTCACCTGACCCTAGGCACTTCTACTGTGCAGGAAAGCAGATGGGACTCTACCTCTTCCTTTCCTCCCTACAGGATTGGAGCTTGAAAGCACCAAGGACGAAATAATGTCAAACATTGGCTCTTTCAGCGAAACACTTTTGTGGTCCTCTTGTATTCTTAGGTTTGCGACCTGCTCCCCGAAGGGAGCTATTCCTTCTAATCCCATAAGGTATTGTACAAAATTTGCTTGGCTCTCGTTAGTAGCACCGCGGAACGTACTTCCAAGTCCCCACGAGATGTCGGGAACCCTTTCTTATCGGGAACTCACTGAGTTTTGACCCGACCCCTTTTGTCATATCAATAGAGAATGGTGTCAAGATTGGCACAAGGTTGATAGTTTCAATGTAGTTGGAAGCTTATAGTATTGCGACTTTAATTAGGGGTGGTAAAATTAAAATCCCAGTAATGGAGTATAGCTACTAATTGAGGGAAATTCATAAAAACTAACATCAATTGAATTCCAGAGTGAGGGAGTTCGACAAAAAGCTAGTAAATACTCGCTGAGACACCAAAAGCAAACTCCAATCCATTTTGTTATATGACTTCTACTACATGAAATAATACATGATTATGATATGATTAATTTATTTACGGTTGATTTCTAAGAAAATATAGCATATTAATGCTAATTAAGGCCAACTTACTTCAAATTAACTGAAAATGAAATAAGTTATATACAAAAGAAAGAAAGAGTATTACGTGTTAAGAGAACCTAATACATATAATACATGGCTTTTTTGTTTAGTAGAAATCAAAGAGATCTTCAAAAGAAGTAGTAAGGTCATACCTCTTGATTGTAGCTGCAATTTATGCAAAAGTTTTATTTAGAATTTAGGATTTTTATAGGTATTTCGTTGATGCGATTTTTCTATAGTTGGCCTTAACTAGTTTAGTGCTATTACTACATTTTTTAACTTTAAATAAGCTGTTTATTTATTATATGCATACGTAAATACGAATTTACGTATATAAATATATATATTATATATATATATATATATGTATATATAATATATATATATATGTATATATAATATATATATATTATATATATATACATATATATTTAATACTAGAAATGATTGCGGTCTTGGTCAAATTTCTCGAACTAGACTTTTCCTAGCACAGAATGAGGGGAAGAGGCAGACTTCGTGTACTGCAATTGATGCTAGAAATTCTTTCTTTTAAATTATCGTATCATCTTCAAATCCTAGTTTGGATAATCTACACGTGGGAAAGTTTTACGGATGCCTGCACAAGAAGGGACACCACATCTATCCATGGGACTCGAAGATATAATGTTGATGTTACATATTTCATAAATCATTGTAGAGATTACTTCCTTCGTTCAAAACGGCAATTCTGGCTTCCTTACCCCCAATTATTGAAGGGGCAAGGAAGCCTTTGGAAGGGACTTATTGCTTAGTTTCGAAACATTCACAAGAACGTCAAAAAATGTAAAAATCCCCTAGGATTGCGACGGGACAAACGTCCATTGAAGTTTTACTTTATGAGGAACGGAAACCATGGTGAACGGTAAAGCATGGCTACGCATTTGTGTCTCTATAGAGAAAGGAATCTTAGGATTAAATAGTTTGTTTTAGAGCTTGTTTTCACAATATAGCGTTTCTTTCTACGTGTAACATGGGCGAAAGTCTTCGCTCATAGTCAGTATGGTATCTACTCAGTGATTGGGCGGCTAGCAATATGCATTGTAAAGGATGGCCTTGACGTGAAGTGTTGCGAACCGCCATTTTGTTCGACAATTCCTTTTGTTCTTCAAAGAAAACATAGGAGATGAGCACGCGCTTTTAACAACAAAGAAATTCTAGTTGAAAGTTAATATTGTTAGTTAGACAATAGGAGAGCTGGATTGTTCTTCAAACTCCTTTTGTCATCTCATGCAAGAGGCAATAGGCAGTCAACCAGGGCTGAGAGACAAAGGAGCCGATGGACGAGATAAATTGATGTCGACATGTCATTGGAATTGGTTCTGATTGGTCAGAGTATACATGTGGGTATAAAGCGAGGCTAACTTACGCGGGATAATCACAACCACTGTAGTTACGGAACACAGACAGAGATAGCTTCTTCCTATTTTCAGCAAGATTTGTTAGCGATGTCTTCGTATGAAGCAAGCAGCCCAGAAAGTGACATGACCTGCAGCAGCCTAGATAGTTGCGGTGCTCCACCACCACATAAGAAAGCAAAGAAACACCATAGCATTGACAAAACCAAAAGGCTGAAGGCGAGCGCTAGAGAACGAAAGAGAAGGCATGTACTAAATGATGCTTTAGAATTGTTGCGGGGGAAAGTGTCCTGGTTACATGAGACTTCGCAAAAATTATCGAAGATTGACATTCTTCGACTGGCCATTAACTACATCGCAATGATGACGTGCCATTTGAGTGCAACTGGTATGCAGCAGCGAAACGGAATGGATTTTTTTCCACAACAGCTTCCACCACAGCTTCAGCAGCAGTTTCAGCAGCAGTATCAGCAGCCAGTCTTCATGCCGCAGCAAGTAATGCACCCTTATGCAGCACCATTGCAAACGCAGGTAAGACCGTTTTCTCTATATTTGATCTTACACTCTTCATTCTTAACCGCTATTGCTGTAATTCGTACATGATTTGCTATGTTATTGGTACATTCGCACAGAAGCAAAGAGCTTTACAGTGTGCTGTTTGGTGGTGAATTTACATTCTGACGAAGAGCGGGCAAAACTTACTTCTGCTTCAATTTTTAGATATCTCATTTACTCGTTTCTGTCAAAATTTGAATAGAACATTGCACTTTACAGTGGTAGAGTTATGAAGATGAGATGCCAGTCCTTTAGTGAAGACGTTGGCAATTTTAGCCCGTTGCCAGCAACCATTGTCGCTTCAATATATTTTAGATTTCTTCACATTTATAGCATAAAAATGTGGCTTTCTGCTCAATAATTGTTCTTTTAAATTTTCTTCATAGCCAGTCTTGTATCCAGAAGTGGTGAGCAGATCTGAATTCGATATCTACATGCAGGATGATTCATAGAAGCTGTCAAATTCGCTCGCTAGAGCTCGCATGAATCTGATACATAGATGCACCGCTGGACACTTCTAGATTTGTTGGATAACGAACTTAATTGCCGTTACTTTACTGGAAACTTTTGTATTCCCTGGCTTGGGCACTGTGTTTGAAACTTGTGATTGAAGTATCGACGATAAAGAACATTTTAGTATTAAGTTCCAGGTATTATCTAGAGGGTGTGTGTGTGAGTGTGTTTGTGCCTCTTTGAACATTTTTTACTTACCCAGCTTTTGTAACTTTTGTAACTTCCCCTTTTTCTTTATAATTAAAGATGTAAATATGATAATAGAAACATAAAATTAATGAAATAAAGTCGAGTTACTTGTTACTAACTCTTAGGATCGTTTTTCTCATAAAGATAAAGTTTGTTACAACTTGGTTTATATTATCTGTGAAATTTCCTTTGATTCACTCTGACTTTTCTTTTAAAGTTTTCTGGGAAATAGAATTTTTTACATGGCTATTGAGTACCTGCCATTTTTGCGGCCTCTGTCATGATTGGGGGCAAAGAAAGGCGGTACAGCACCAAATCGAAAAGTTCCTCTGAGTTTGCCTTCTCTGTAGAATCCCTTATATGGAGATTTATCCTCCAAGGAGATGGTAATGGCAGGCTTTGCTTTTTCGGGGGTAATGCTTCTGGCTACGATTTTGGACCTGATGAAAACACTGAGTTGTGGCGGTTCTTGGGCTTGCGGGTTCTGGGGTCCAAATCATCTGCGGGGACCTGTGACATTTTTGTTAACCAATAGAATACTTCAAGTTCCTTTCGTTGAATTTTGTATGCCTCAAGGTTCTGTCTTGCATTTCCTATTAAGATTAAATTTACATGAACCTACCTATTCGGAATGCTGCTCTTTTTTCATTGATCACTGTAGAGATATGGGGGTGGCAAGCATGGCTATCGAAGACATTCAATGCTTTAGACAATCTTTCGTATTCTGTGTCTACTATGAGGCTCGCCATGGTTGGGCCCAGTGAGAATTTTTCAAAACTAAAACTTTCAGATGACCGGACAACACTGTCTTGAGATTGGCTTTTGCACATACAGTACTGCATAAGAGAGCTATTTTGCTTATCCTTGAAGCAGAATTTGCAGAAAGTGTGCTAGACATTCTCTAGTGCCCTGAGTCTACTATAGAGCCTACGAGAGTTGAGTCTGAAGACAATTTTCAAAATAAAAGTTCTCAGATACCTGGAAAATGTTAGCTTAACCCATTTCTTCCTAAGAGGTGAGAATATACACAGAATAAGGTTATTTCATGATTTTGCATTCGATAGTAATGCATATGCATGAAGATGGTTAATCTTGCATTTTCATATACAACGCCCTAAAATAAAAGGATGCTTCCTTGGGGAACTATCGGCAGATGCGTGAGAAATTTTCGGGGTTAAATTCTTATAGTTTTTGAAGTATCTGTACATGCTAAATCTAATTCTGTTGATATGTTTATGCTTTTAAGTAGCAAAACTACTTCTTAGTCACTATGTATACACGTTTTCTTATAAGAAAACCGTCATTTTGCCTGAGCCTCAAGTTTCTTAACTTATCAAGAAATTGAGCCTGACATTTTCTTCCATTTTTCTTAACTTTTTCGGAAAGAAACTGACCAAAAAGGTTTGCAATGTCGTTATTTACGTTGTATACTTAAATTAGCATTTTAAATGCAATAACGACGAAATATCGATTGTTTGGCCAATGAAAACACTAAATTTTGGAAATCGAGTCTCGTGATTTTCTTAAGATTTTGACCATTTGAGCCTTATTTTCTTATAAGCTTTTTTCTTATAGAAAAACGTGTATACACTTTTGGTCATTTATAACAAAAGATGTTCTATAATGGTTCTCAGAATCTCGTTTTGACTGGTACTAACATTGACATGCCACGCCCATGTCAAGGATTCTCAATCAAGGATGACATAAAAGGAATATAACGACATGACCCAAGGTATCCTAAAGGTACCAACATACCAAGATTGCTATTTTGGCCTTTCCTAACTAACCAACAAGTTAGCGATGGCCTCAGCAAGAATGGGAGAAGGGGTGACATCATTCCATTACCTACTTTTCGCAACCACTAGGTGCAATTATATTCATGCGGAACATGTAATGTAAGCGCTACAACTTCTAAAATACGAAAGCAAGTCATTTGTGCTATTAAGTGCTAAACTAAAGTTCTCATGAAAATGATGTTTTACATTAATATTGGAGACTAGGGTGTCAATGAATCTCCATTGCAAGTTCATTTGGTTCTGATGATGCTGTTGCTGAAGATGCTAGTGACATATTGTGTATAGTTTTGAAAAAAAATCATTGCGGAAAGCTGTCCATAAAAAGTTTTGTAGGAAGAATATTGTCGAATGCTATTAGAAAGACGTTAACATTAAACTGTCCTAATTTCTAACACTGCTGTCAATAATTCCCAAAAGGAACAAAGTAAAAAAGTTTGAGTTTCTTATAAAAGTATGATGAATGGATGACAGGACTATTTTCAAGGGCAACATTCTTCACCATCAAATTAAGAAAATAGCAGAAACGAATTCGGGGGTTTTATCATACATTACAAGGGCGCTATAGCTTATAAAGGTCAAAATGAGAAAATACGAGAAATTGTAAATGATACAAAAACAAGAATACTTTTTTACCTCCGTTTCCCCCAATTCCTTGGGGCTTGGAAGGTGCCTCAAAGAGGATTGTAGTCCTGGCACGAGCATTTAGGACCAGATGCCCTTCCTGACGTCACCAATGGTTTGCAGTGGGCCTCGAACCCAGGACCACGTGGCCAGAGTCGAGTGCATTACCACTAGGCCACGGCCACTCCATAAACAAGAATCAACAAGTAGTTTCTACAAATATAAGTTATTATAAGTTCCCTTGTGGCAGGTGTATTACTTAAGCCTGTCACTGAAGACTGTGCCGAGGAACTTCAGAGTATACAATTACTGGCACTATCATTATATATACATCTATCACGCAGGAATGCTTTCTCTTGTTGATGTATGGATGATTCACTTTTCAAAAGGAAAGCACATTCACGATTCGATTCCACGCAAGTTTTGCAAAAAACGAACGAATGTAAGTGGGTGTGCCTGATTCACTCTAGAACAGCTGTTCTTTGTTGCAGTAAATACTTCCTTTCAATATCAACTTTTCAAAATCAAGTTGGAGGTATTACGTCATCTAACAAGTATGGAAAAATAAATTGTATATTAAAATGTTCTCCTGCAATTTCCTTTCAAATTTTTCTCTGGTGCGAGACCCCTTTGGGCTGCCAAGAGCGCGGGGCCTGGTGCCATGGCCTCCTGGACCCCTTACTATTCCACAGATACTGAAGAGATAAAGGTGGCGAAGAAACTGATCACCTCACCTTAGGCACTTCTACTGCGTAGGAAAGCAGACGGAACTCTATCTCTTCTTTCCTCCCTACAGGGTTGGAGCTTTGAAAGCACCAAGAACGAAATAATGTCAAATGTTGGCTCTTTTAACGAAGCACTTTGGCGGTATTTTTGTATTCTTTAGGTTTGCGTCCTGTTCCCACCAAGGGAGCTATTCCTTATAGGCGGGCCCTATAGTAGACTCTGGATACGAAAGATTGTCTAAAACACCTTCTGTAAAATCTTCTAACACAGCTTTAAAGATTAGTAAAATGGGGCTCTTATGAAATACTGTATCGTAATTCCTCGAATAAGCTCTCCCCTCAAATCAGCCCTCCCCTCGAATGAGCCCCCATCCTAGAGCTGCAAATTATTAATAAGCCCTTACCCAAGCGTGTGACTGTGCTCATTTGAGAGTCTGTTAGTGCTCTTTAGAACTAGGAAAGAAAACGCCGCCAATGATTAATGAACATTTGCCTCTCCTGCAAAAAGCATCCTGTTGCTTGTATGTGTAGCGTCGAAGAAATAGGTTACTAGTTGAAAATTTCAATTGGAATATGACCAACTACCAAGAAAAGTTTTTAAGCCATCCCCCTCGCATAAATCCCCCTTTAAATAAGTTCCGATGCAAAAATCCAAAACATAAATAAGCCCCCAGCGGGCTAATTCGAGGATTTACGGCATTTGCAATAACCAACTTCAAAATACCATTTTCAGCCATCCGAGAACCGCCATCACTATCATTTCCGCACCAAGGAGTTATGCAAACTCCCTTCAGTAACTTCCCAGCGCCATGGAATAAACTCCCTATCCTTTAGAGAGAATTTGTTATGGAATGCCATTGATGATGAGATAAAATTGACACCCTCTCTTGAGTATTTAAAAAGAAAATACGTAGCTGGGATGGCAGTAATTGTAACTGCTATATTTGCCATTAATTTAGCTTTGTTTTTTTTAAAGAAGATAGTTGGTATTTATTAGTTGTATAAACTGTATGTATAGTTTTGTGATTGTGAATGATTGATTGACTGATTGATTGACTGATTGATTGATTGATTTATTTATTTATTTATTTATTAATTGATTACTTAATAGAGCAGATCACTGACAAGCTAAATTGAGGTAAATTTAACCTTCCATCCCCCAAGCAAAAGGGTTCTCGTGGCGTGCCTGTAGGCGTGGTTTTCATAGGAAGATGTAAGACAACCATGGTGCATGATAATTGCAACGGAGAAGAAATTGAAGAGTACTCTTTGTTAATAAGCAAATTTCAGACAAGGGCCCCGCAGATGATTTTAGCCCTGGGCTCTACATTCCCTAGAACCGCCACTAGGTGAAACAACCCACCGCTTCTTGAAAAGTTGACAACTTGGATTTTTGATCATTTCAAAGCGATGCAAAAGGCGGGCTAGGATCCAGCCACTCATGTCACTTTCTTGGCCATCTAATGCTAGGTATGATGTCATCGTCCTGTATATAGGGCGTATCTCTGTGTACAAAAGAGCGTTTCCCTAAAATCTAAAAGCTCTCAAAATTTTTCCAGAAGCTCTTCTCTCAGACACCGCTGTTTATTATACCTTCCTTAACGACTAGCACAACCTTGGCAGACTTGGTTAGGACAGTAGAAAAATGGGGAACTAGGGGTTTCCCTTTTTCTTACTTCTCGTGGAGGGGCAGAGCAGTCTTGGAAACTTTGAAATAGCTTGATTAAAAAGACTAGCAACAGTTCTCAGTTGCAAGCAAGGACATAGGAAGCATTCAAAAAGTGGGGGCACATGCATTCATGGGGCACCCTCACTTGTAAAAAGGGTAACTATTTAAACTAAAAGGGGCCATTTTATATACAAAGTTTTTAAAAGTGAAGGGAGGC
This sequence comes from Cassiopea andromeda, assembly GCA_018155075.1. Classification (NCBI taxonomy): domain Eukaryota; kingdom Metazoa; phylum Cnidaria; class Scyphozoa; order Rhizostomeae; family Cassiopeidae; genus Cassiopea; species Cassiopea andromeda. Next base: position 153,892 of record WIPJ01067653.1, read on the forward strand.
ACGTACCCTTTGCGCACTCACGAATCCTACGTCCATGCTTGCAAGATGATTTCAGATGCTGTTTCCCGTGTAGAAAAGGGTATATCCATGTCCGTGCTTTCCAACCTTTTTCTTACTGTTCCCCGTTTGATACAATAAAATTAAAATAATCTCTCCTCACCAAATTCAACTGATATTATGCATGTATGAATCAACACTAGCTGGTATTACTAAAGGCATCATCATGGCATCATCCCATTTTTGGTGACTAAATTCAGGGTCCACGCGAACACATTTCCCCAGCTGTATGTCAAGCAAGCACACACTGTTGCACATCCTGTAAATAACCATAATCCCAGTATGACGTGGCTTTTTGTTTAGCGAATTTAGATATAAATTTTATAGATACAGGGGCCATCAAAAGGTCATATGAACATTCAGTCATAGTTGGAATTTTGTCCTTTTATGGCCCCCAAATCGTGCCACTTCTTTTCATCCCTACATTTATGAATCAACATTAGCTGGTGATGGTGATTGCATCATTAAAAATCAATTTAATATCCAAGATAGTGATATTCTCTTCATCATTTTTGTGATTGACGATGATAGCTTGCAATGCCCCCTTTTGAAAAGCTAAACTTCTCCCCTAGGGGGAGCACCATTTTTGCGCAAAGGACTTTTTGCGCAAAGGACATTTTAGACTTCTGCTTTTGTGTTGCAGCAAGCTCAAACTCTTGACTATGACGGCAACCCTATTACTTCAAAAACATTTACTGATTGAAAGTTTACCGAATGGTATAAAACTATGACAGAACTTATCGAATAGCATGAAAATAATGCAGAATTCGCAGAATTGTACTGCAATACTCGGGGGTGTCGCACTCCATAAACCCACGGTATATCTTTGTATCAGGTGTGACATTCCGCAAGATAATCGGTTGGGTCTCTGGCCTCTCTTGAGCAAAAACTGCTGTCTATAACAGCTTATGGAGATAAATCACACTGCAAAATGTCGGCTTTGTTGGTTGTGCTGGTATTGTTGATTTTAATTAGCTTATAGAACAATTCTATAGTTATAGCAGTAGTAAATAAATTGATGATGTTGATGATGATGATGATGATGATGATGATGATGATGATGATGA
>WIPJ01067654.1:2910-16808 GCA_018155075.1 Cassiopea andromeda
ATACATATCTTGTATTATCCAAGTAGCCACCTGTAGACTACCTTTTTAAAGCGAGGTTTACAGTTGAATGTTTAGATGGAATATAAAATTAAAGTTTTCATGATGATTACGATCATGATGATGGAGATGATGGTGATTACAACATTACTTCACTTGGAATTCAAAAATAAATGGAATATTTTTTGTCTGTAGACAATTTGCTATTGTCTCAAAGATTGTTGTATCGAGAAAATGGAAGAGTTTCATCTGTGTTAATAATTGATGTGGGAATCACGATGTTTGGAAGTCTTATCACATCTGTATTCATTTGGTGTTATCTTATCAGATGGAAGGACATACTCTTTGCCTTTACATTGTTGCTTAGCAGCATGCTATTTCTTTGGCGACGATGTAGTCACAGAATAGAGTTCTGAAACAGTTGTAGTGATGTAGTGTAGGCAGAGACGGAAGGACAGATGCGCCAGGTACGCCGGTCGTCGTACTAAAATGTTTGACTTTGTGGCAAAGCCAGGGAAAAGTTAGCATGAAAAACAACCTGCTAACACATCCTGCTCTTATCTCTGTCTACTCAGCAGTCTCTTCTTTCAAGTCTAATTTGCATCCAACTGAATTCTTTACCAGACCTCTCCACAACGTTCATTGTTGCTATGCATATTTTTATCATAGGTTTATTTTTATGCATTTCCGCTTTTCTGCATTCTGCTTTTAGTGCATTTTTGTCAGATTTTAGTGCATTTTCGTAACGGAAATATCCTTCCATCGTACCCTGTGTATAGGACATGAGTTCAAACCATGCAAGGTCATTTGGATATATTCGACATCTGCATATTTGCATGAGATCACCAGGATCAAATCAGCAGCAATAATATACTCAATTTTTTCACATGATAGTCTTTCTGACAGGCATTGAATCTCCCTAGCCTGTTAACATTTCAGTTTCAAAGCCTTCCTAGTTAGTTATTTAGTTAGTTAGTTAATTAGTTAGTTAGTTACTTAGTTAGTTAATTAGTTAGTTAGTTAATTAGTTAGTTAGTTAATTAGTTAGTTAATTAGTTAGTTAGTTAATTAGTTAGTTAGTTAATTAGTTAGTTAGTTAATTAGTTAGTTAGTTAGTTAGTTAATTACTAAATCCCATAAATCCTCGACTTAGTGCCCCCTTGAATAAGCCCCCTTTCAAATAAGGGGCCATTCACATATTGCATCACACTAGTTTTGGCTTTATTAGGCACCCAACTCACCCCGTGTCACACTTTGTCACAATTCAAAACTACCCACCTACCCCCCAGTGTGTTATGTCACATTGTGACTTTCAATATGATATTTTTCTGCTGTCGTAATAACGTGTTTTGCCCTTTTTATTGAACAATGGTGAAAATGAAAAGTGAAAGCGGCCAAGATTGCAGCAAAATAAGATTGCCAGATTAATTTTAGACGTGAAGTCAAATTTGTTCAAAGGAACTAGTCTTGCCATTTTAAGGCCAATTGTGCTAGATATCGAGTTTTGTAAAAATGTGATACCACTCTCCAAAAATAGCCCAACCGTCGTTTGTCACACTTTGTCAAAAATACCAAAAGACCCCATCCCCCTTGTGTGACGTAATATGTGAATGGCCTCTAAGTCCCGACCTTTGAGCTACAAGTTGTTAATAAGATTTGAAAATAAGAACGACGACAAAGAGAGACACCATTTAGTTTTCTCTCTTTAGATCCAATTTTGGCAATTCCGTATTTTCTACAACAAATCCATATTATACGACAATTCCATATGCAATCATAGTTGACAGTCCTAGCTGACATATACAAGAAACGTTTCGACCCAATCTTGGGCCATCATTAGTCAGAACACAATGTCCGAATATCATAATATGAAGGAGTAAGGTGATTTGTTAATAAGCCCCTCCAATAAGCTCCCACTTAAGCATGTGACTGTGCCTATTTGAGAGTCTGTTAATACTAAGTAGTGCTAGGAAAGAAAGCTGCCATTAATTAACAAAAAGTTGCATCTCCTTAAAAAATACCCTTTCGAAGAAATTGTTTGTTAGTAGAAGAACTTCAACTGGAATGTGACCAACTAGCAGGGTGATCTTTTTAAGCCCCCCCCCGAATATGCCCCATGCAAAAGTCCATAAAATACGCACCCAGGGAGCTAATTCGAGGATTTACGGTAGTAAGCTAGTTTGTTGGTTAGTTAGTTAGTATTCAGTTGTTAACACAGGCTGAGATTTGAAGCAGCTATGGCACAAGGCATTTGCCCGCAGATTTTATCTGATTACTCATTTACCGACCTATGAGAAGACAGACAGCTGAGTGGGCGGTGCGATTCGATTAGTGCTCGGATACGAATCATTCGAGTTTTCAACTCATCAGGTTCTCAGCGCTGCAGCTTAACTACTTGACCATGCCACTTCCTTGGCCAAACTACCTATTAACATTCTTGGACTCCAATGTTTTGCTCATACACGTTTGGAATAGTTTAAAAGACTGTATGTATGCCTGAAATTGTGAAAAAAATGCACAACATATTAAATGCACACGAGCTTATCGACTTTCTTAGGAATACTCAATATCCAGCAATGCACTGGGCACTACTTTCCAATCAATCGCTTTCTAAAAAACACGTGAACATTTTGCAAGTAGGGTAAAGTCTCCCAATAGTTTCCTCAAGTTATAATTTGGAGTATTTTCAGGGGCGAGGAAATGACCCTGAAGGTGGTGGCGCCTGGTCGCCAAGGTCAGGGATCAGCTCTAAATTTTGGTTATCTGTTTCCTACAGCATCGTTTTCAAAGCTGAAAAAATGGAAAATGGTATTTTCAAGGTACTTTCATCCAAAAACAAGTGCAAAAAGGTGAAGTATATTATGCTATGCAAAAAAGTGTGGGATCATTTCCACCGACCGCCTGGTTTGACGCCTCTGATTCTACACGGTCCTATATTTCAGCATGACTAAATTCTCCAGCTCGATCTCTTATACGTGGCTCCTTACCAAGCTTGGTAGTTTATGAGATTAACGATCACAGTCATTGTAATTAGACAATTCTCTTTAAAATTGTAATCATTATGATTTCCAGGGATGCTGGAAGGATGGTGGAGCGAGGGGGGCGCAATAGAAGCGTAAGAGCACTGATTGCCACAGGCGAGCAACTATATTTCTCATAATCATATAATTGACGGTCTTCTCCAATCAAATATTGCTTCTTCATGGATTATTTGATCTCCCTTGTATCATATCACCGCTTGGAAAGCAAATTATTGCATTTAAAAAAGGACAATAATGCTTCTCGTGCTCCCCTCTGCCTCCCATCTCCAGCATCCCTAATTATTTCTTGACCTAATATCATTTATAAAGCATCGTGAATAATAAAACTATTGAAGGTAAAACTAAAGTTAGAGTTTCGTATACTTCTGTATGTATGGGAGCGCCTGGCTGAACTTATGCTATCCCGCTCGAAGAAAAATATTTCTCAACTGAAAAAGTAAGAACATGAGTACGGGCCAGTGAAGTTCACTGGGATGAATAGGGAAATTTGAAATCAGTCCCACTAATTAAGGATCTTAGTGGAGCAGAGGAAAATTCGATGTAGTCAGATATCCCATTTAGCGGGAGCCACAGTTGTTTATTGCCCAATTATCTACATCTAACTGTAATTTTTGCAATTGAAGTCAGTAAATCTCTCATAATAACCACGGATATTCAGAGAAATCGAGAAGGGGTGTAGGTAGGTATTATGTAATTATCTTCTAACTTGTATCTTATTCTTAAGAAATTGGTAATACGTTATATTGTAAACTTAGCTACAATCTTGGGCAAGGATTATGAGATAAACTTCAGTTTTCATAAAAGGATGCATTGCTTTTACATGTGTCCCCTCCCCTCTCACTCAATGTTGACCAAATGGCATAGAGCCCCCTCCCTCCTCAATCAAAGTTGACCAAATAGCATGGGGTTGTTTCTCTGTCATTCAACATATATGTTAGTGGGGAGAGGAGACTAGATTACTACTTTTCTAAGTTGGAGTGGAGGATTCGTTAGTTCTACCTGTATTTTGGTCGTTCTCTCAATATATTCTGTCAAAGATTGTAGCACTATAGAAACCATGCAAATGGATAATGTGCTATTACCATACCATCATATCATATATCATTGGGGCAATATGCCCCTGGGTCTCAGGGTCTTAGGGGCCTCATATCTCCTAAAGTTTCAAGTTCTGGGGGTCTAATTAATCAAAAACAACGGTAGTTGGGCTGATACCCATATCCTCTATTTTCTTGCTCGATTTGCTCGTAAGGGTCTGTTGTGTCCCAAATAACTTATATAATCATTAAGAGACAAGCAAAGATTTCTGGAACCATTATCATGAATCATAAAAAGTTATTCTACTCAAAAGGAGATTCTGGTAACATGCTGGATGACTAAGAAATAACAATATAACCAAGCAACATCAAAATAAATAAAAAATCGAGAAAAAGAATTACAATAGGGTAGTCGTCTTTCTCTTTTCCCCCAGGGCCTCTGACTTCCTCTGTGACCCTACCAATCTCTACTATCTTTCTTACACGTGACAATGTCTGGTACATAAATACCTATGGAGGGATGAAAAATCCCTTTTCAATCCTTATCCAGTTGGGAAGTTTGAAGGCAGTTGGAAAAATGAAACCTTTTAGGAAAAGCTATGACAGACATAATTTTCCAAAAAGACTTCAGTTTTCTGACTGCCCTGAGATTCTCAGACTGTTTCATTTCTCCATTAATGTCTCAAGTACATATTTTCCGACGTGCTAGAGGGCACTACCTCAACTATTTTTCTGGGGGTAAACCTCGAGGTTCCCAATTTTTTGAACACCAAAACTATGGATGAGTATTTTGGCACATAAGCTTTGATCCATTGTCGAAGATTTGTGCCACACACTATTTTCTAACCTTTTCATTTCAATTTTAATTCTTTAAGCATCGTAGACCCTCAGATGCAAAGATCGGTTTTCTAGAGGACCATGTGAAAAAACTAATACATAAAATTTATGATAAATACTTGCATACTAAACAAAATCTTTACAACTTGAAATAAAAAAAAAGTAAAAAAGAAAACAAACATTAGAACACTAAAATTTCTTACTGTTCTTCAAGCATGGATTTTAGTTTCATCTTAAGTGACTGGACTGATTGTCTCAGTATTGGTATTAATTTGATTTCTACATAGACACCTTCTCCAAATCTTGTTCAGCTGTCTATAGGCATGTTGTGGCAGCTCTTTACCCCATTTAAAGTCTTAGTTGATGTACGTCCTTGCAGAATGTATCATTAGCACTCCGTTGATCCGTCATGGCTGTTGCTAGGGCTTTTATGATGTGGTAAGGCTTCATGGCAGTGGCGGCGCCACGGGTGTGGCAGCCAAATCGCATTGTAATCTTAGGGCGTGGTACATAGAATCCCCCTCCCAGGCTGCGATGACTGGCCGCCCCTACTTCACGGTAAGGGAACTAAATGTCCAGTTGATTGTCGCATTGGTTTTCTATATTTCTCTGGCAACACCCCTGTGATTCCTCACTATCACCATGATCATAGCAAGTCGATTTTTATCATTAATACTATTCTATTTAGTATCAATAGCAGTACACCTTTTTTATAAAAAGTGTTTATAGGAAAATGAGGCTCAAATGGTCTAAATCTTCAGAAAATCTTAAGAAAATCACAAGGCTCAATTTCCAAAATTTAGTGTTTTTGTTGGCCCAAAATCAATATTTTGTCGTTATTGCATTCAAAATGTTAAAGATGGAATTTAAAATCAAGTATACAATAGTAATAACGAAAGTGTAAACCATTTTAGCCAGTTTATTTCAGTAAAAGTTAAGAAAATTTAAGAAAATCTCAGGCTCAAAGTCGGGAAAAGCTAAGAACATTGAGGCTCAGGCAAACTGACAGTTTTCTTATAAAAAAATGTGTATTAACATTTTCTAATGCTCAATCAGTCATCAAACCCGCAAAAAAGTACATGTTTTAAATAAGAACCTTGAGGCTGAAATTTCATTGCTTGAACCCCTTGTATAAGAACCCCAAAGAGACTGCGATGGGGATGATTCTTTATATAATCGATTTCATGCTGTTTGAATTAAAAGTCCATGAGTAGAAATTTTCATAGACTGTCTGTGCTTTTCAAGTTGCACAATATATGACAAGATTATTATACAAGAATTATGAAGATTTCTACTGTTGTGCAAAATTTGAAAACAGCATGAAGTGATGGTTTCGTTGAAGCAATAGCACTTGAAGCTAGCAAGATACTAAAGTATCGACCAACCTATTTGATCCTGACAGGGATAGCATAGGCGTCAAATCTTGATTGGCTAACAAAGGAATCACCATCGAAGGATTCCTGCCAATATTGCTACGAGAATTCGGTCGAAAAACGTCCAGAAGTGTGTGTTGATGGTAAAAAGTGTACTTTCTTTGCGAAAAAACTGATAAAACATAGTTTCGAATAATTGAAAAATATTTTGCAAGCATGTTCAGAAGGCTTCAACTCACATTTCCAGAAGGAGCAATTTTTATACCTTGCGTAGACCAAACGTTATCGACATTACAAGCTATCCATCTTTTCTTTTAGTGATGAGGTCTGAGGTTGTGTTTCCAGAAAAATGCTTGAAACTTCCTCTCTCATTTCATAAATAGTTTGTTGGTACTACAGAACTTTACTGCAGCGCGATAAAGCGACAACATTCTTCTGACATACTTACAAGCTTTTTTCGTCCGACACTCATACTTACTTAGATACGTTTCATACTTTGACAAGTGTTGGACGAAAAAAGCTTTTAATTATGCCTAAAGAATGTTGCCGCTCTCTCATTTCAGAGAAGAATGCATCTCAAAATAATACAATAAGTAAATATGCCCTACTTTGAGGGACTCGATAAGTGGGTTTGTCCTATTTCCAAGAATAGATATTCATCAAAAACAAATCCACAGTTTCTATTTACAACGTCACAAAGAATGGCGAGGGCGCACTTATTTTAGACCTTGACTGAGGCTCAGCATAAAGGTAGAGGGTGGATGGCACTGGACTTGCTCCGATACGGTATTGCGTGAAGTCAAGTGTTACCCATCTCATTATTGCATAACAGTTTGAGCCCCAAAACCTCCTAGCCAGTGCTTCTGCTACCCATACATCTTTCATAGTGCAATATCTTGACATACGAAATGCCAGAAAAATATTGCTACAGCACAGCCCCCTTGTTACAATTTTAGGACGGCACCAAGGAGTGCCACTACACCATCATAAACTCTGCCCAAATCCTATTGCTCTATGGCAGTGGTTTTCAACCGAGACCCATGAAATATTCCTGGGGGTCCACAGGACAAAATTAGCGATTTGGAGTCCACATTCACATTTTAGCGGCCCATTAAGTAGTTTCACTTCACAACAGATTTTGGTACAGCAAAAACTTTCTTTTCCAATGTACACCGTGTCGAAAAATATGGAGATTGTGTATAATTAATTCCTTCTCATTTTCTTTATATTCCTCTTGATCTATCTTTTCACAAGTTAACATTTTCAAATAAATCAGCATTTACTTTCAATTTCCAGCACCTATATCAAAATTGTGCTGTATGAATTTATATGCTTACCAGATTTTACAAGTGCTCCATAGAGCTAAATTGTAGAATACACAGTTTTTTTACAAAACTAGTTTATAGGAGAATGAAATTCAAAAATCAAATGCTAAAAATTTTTTAGAAAAATAACAATGCTTAAGTTCAACATTCTGATATCTGTGTTTGTGTGCTAAAAATTAATATTGCCTCACAATGTGTAAGTTTTGTGTGATAGCAAGGATCAACTTTTTTGAATTATTTTTGCTAGCCCATTTTCATCAGCTTATACTTGTCAGAGTTCATAGGAGTGCTCTTAAGTGTAATTCGTAATCGCTACTGAATTGGTTTCCACCAAGTCTAGAATCTAGGAGCATTTCATCGCAGATTATGGTGTACAGAGTCCATCTTGATTTTTCTCCAGTGACGGCGAACTTGAACCTTTATCAGTAGTGGCACAAGTTGTTGTAGAAATTTCAATTTGCAACTTAGTTTGCAACAATTCAGCTTTTGGATTTAATTGGCCACTCAAAAGCGAGGACTCTGAGCATAGCTATAGAGGACAACCTTTTTTGGAGAGTAGGACACGTCTCTTCCTAAGCGTACTGGTGTGAGATTGGTTTTCTTCTAGTGTAGGCGTGCGTACATGCTACAATAAATTTTTACCTTTTCCGTTCAATATTTTCAAAATTTCATCAAAACCAGATTGAAAGATTTGTTTCTCCTTCTTGGTATGAAGATCAATAATGAAGCCAAGTACATTATATTCTGCAAAAGGGCGTTTTCCATCATTTAATACAACGTTGACTTAAAAAATCTTCCGGGGGCAAACCCCCAGACTCCCACTGTCATCCCACTCATCTACTACAAAACTATCTTGGCACATAATATTTGTTCAATTGGCACAGATTTGTGGACATCTAACAGTTTCTGAGGCTCTTAACATATGTGCCCTCCCTAATCCCTTTCAGCTGTCTACAGACCTTGAAAATTGTAAATTGTAAGCTGGAATTTTGCCGAATTGCTTGGAAGGGGTCCACTGACAAAAAGGTACTGGAAAAGTGGTCAATGGGAAAAAAGGCTGAGAACCACTGCTCTATCGCTTTACTTTGCTACCAAACTTTGACATTGTGTTGGCACTATTACAAGAAGGACATTCGAAGCTATATAACTGTAGTGTGAGAGTGTCAAAGGAAATAACATTGAAGTACTGAATGTACTAGGCCAGGGATGACCAGTCTCCGGCACCAGCTACCTGCCAATTCGGCCCCAGTGCTTCCTGTTTTGACAAGGTGTTGATGTAGATTTCTCTTTCCCCACAAAAGCCCCCAAACTGAACAGCACTATCTAAAGTAGAGTTTTATGTTGATCTGGTTCTTGTGATGGTAGCGTAAAATGAGTTTGGCTCCATATACCGGGTTGTTTGCCCCTTCAGTAGACCTAACGTCCACAATTTTTTTATTGTTATGGACCAACTATTCTCTAGGAAAGGCCCGACTGATGCTCTTGTAATGGTGCCCAGCAGTGGCTGTTGTAGGTAATTAGGGGAAAAAACCCCCTTAGGTACCATCGGGTCTGGAAATTTCGGCAAAATTAGCTTTCAACAATAGGCTAAATACACACCTTTCTATAAGAAAGTAAGATTTTTGCTTGAGACTCTATTTTCCCATAAGCATTTTCTTATAACGAGTACTTGTAAAATAACAGGTTACTGCTATAATACTCGATAAGTTCAGCTAAGCTGCGCCCTGACTTGCCCTGAAAAGTACTACTGGAGGTGCCACACCCTCCAATCCCCTAATGTATGCATCTGTTCCCATAAGTAACCAATACATATGCTGTCAGGACTACTGTGCAGCAGCTTGCACCCCAAGGTTTCCTCGTATGGGGTGGAGCCCCTCTTTATGAAATCGCTGTTCATTTTGGGGACTCAGCCTCCCAAAAATTCTTATATTGTTTTTTTTCGGAGTTTTTGAAGCAGATTTTATGGATCAAATCATCAGAAATAGTCTTGCAGACTGTTTTTAAGGTATTACTTACCAAGTACTGCCTAAAGTAAAAGCAAACGTATCTTACTATCCCTGCATACAAGGGGAGCCAGCGGGCTATGCCCCCCAAACGGCAATATTTCCTATAGCAAACAATAGTGTTAAGAAACTTCTCACATGAAGAAGGCACTAAAGTTAATCAGATGCCCCCTCTCTAAGGTCAATTCACACTGCACGCGTCGCGATGCGTCGAGGTACATCGCATTGCGGCGCGTCGCGTCATATACTTTTTTTAAATTCTCACTGGCAAAGCGTCATCTGTTATTTTAGTTAAAATGGCGTCACAACAACAAGACATGCTTCTCGCTCTCACTTTGCAAAATCAGGTAATAGCTTTAATTGCATTGCAAAAGCAAAGAAAAAGCGACGATTTTAGGTTCTAGAAGTTTGGAAACAACGAAAACAGAGAAGTCATCATTACAATTTAAGCTAAGAAATGAATTGCAAGATTACACGATGCGTTTCAATTTTCTCCGAATACTGCCTTCCACGTTTGATGAATGGGTAAGGTTGGTTAGGCCATTTGTTGTTAGAAAAGGGAGCATTTCATTTCTTTTCTTTCCTACTAGTGTCATAAAGGCAAGGCAGTGTTTTCACTGATTCGATAAGTTGTTCTTTGTTGACGAATTTAGCTGTCATTATATCTGCCCTACTTCGGAAACCTTGTCTATTGTCCGGAAGCAGCGCGTCGCGTCAAAGATGGATTTTTTCATCTCTGACGCATCATGACGCATCCATGAAAAACGCGATGCGTACGCATAGCAGAAATTCCTACGAACCATATTTGGTCAGCGTCATAATGCGACGCGTCGCGTCGTGTCCAGTGTGAATTGACCTTAATAGTCCAGCGCTGGAGTTTCACCTGGCTGCATACCTTCTTCATGAGTGCAGCCAACTTTGTTTACCTCGTTTGCGCAACGTTATCGCCCGATAGTTTTGTCTGGATCTCCATCGCTGACAAACTCGATTACTTTATCTCTCGTTTTCAGGAAATGTCGTGTTCATGCTTTGTGGATGGGTGAAAATGCAATATCTTCAATTGCGTACACGTGCTTGATCTATGTGGCTCAGTCAAGCTAGTGCATCGCATGCTAAAAAGATTTTGCCGTGTGTAGCCGTATTGTTATTTGATTGGCTTACTTATTTTTGGATTTCGGAGTGCACATGGATTTTTCTGGCGATGGTCATTTTACTCTGCATTGCCATTCATAGCGAAGGCATTGTTAACGTTTTATCATTCTAATTGTTATTAAGTTTTTCCTTCCTTAAAATGTGTGGACGCATTCTATATTGGCAAGCACATATGCGTTTTATCATTTCTAAGTTATCAGTTACCATTATCTACTTACCTAGTTACCATTATCAATTTGTGCAACAAAAGATAATGGTGCAACCTACTACACTTTCTGCTGCAAAGATAGGCCTTAGAACAACCCTAATAGTTTTGCTTTTGATATTAGTTTGTGTCTTGTCTTATTAGCGTTTTATCATTCTAATTGCCATTAAGTTTTTCCTTCCTTAAAATGTGTGGATTCATTCTATATTGGCAAGCACACATGCGTTTTATCATTTCCAAGTTATTTCCAATATCAATTTGTGCAACAATAGATAATGGTGTAACCCACTGCATCTTCTGCTGCAAAGTAGGCCATGGAACAACCCTAAATAGTTTTGCTTTTGATATAAGTTTGTGTCTTGTCTTATTAGCGTTTTATCATTCTAATTGCCATTAAGTTTTTCCTTCCTTAAAATGTGTGGATTCATTCTATATTGGCAAGCACACATGCGTTTTATCTTTTCCAAGTTATTTCCAATATCAATTTGTGCAACAATAGATAATGTTGCAACCCACTGCATCTTCTGCTGCAAAGATAGGCCTTAGAACAACCCTAATAGTTTCGCTTTTGATATTAGTTTGTGTCTTGTCTTATTAGCGTTTTATCATTCTAATTGCCATTAAGTTTTTCCTTCCTTAAAATATGTGGATTCATTCTATATTGGCAAGCACACATGCGTTTTATCATTTCCAAGTTATTTTCAATATCAATGTGTGCAACAAAAGATAATGGTGCAACCCACTGCATCTTCTGCTGCAAAGATAGGCCTTGGAACAACCCTAAATAGTTTTGCTTTTGATATTAGTTTGTGTCTTGTCTTATTAGCGTTTTATCATTCTAATTGCTATTAAGTTTTTCCTTCCTTAAAATGTGTGGATTCATTCTCTATTGGCAAGCACACATGCGTTTTATCTTTTCCAAGTTATTTCCAATATCAATTTGTGCAACAAAAGATAATGTTGCAACCTACTGCATCTTCTGCTGCAAAGATAGGCCTTGGAACAACCCTAATAGTTTTGCTTTTGATATTAGTTTGTGTCTTGTCTTATTAGCGTTTTATCATTCTAATTGCCATTAAGTTTTTCCTTCCTTAAAATATGTGGACTCATTCTATATTGGCAAGCACACATGCGTTTTATCATTTCCAAGTTATTTTCAATATCAATGTGTGCAACAAAAGATAATGGTGCAACCCACTGCATCTTCTGCTGCAAAGATAGGCCTTAGAACAACCCTAAATAGTTTTGCTTTTGATATTAGTTTGTGTCTTGTCTTATTAGCATTTTATCATTCTAATTGCTATTAAGTTTTTCCTTCCTTAAAATGTGTGGATTCATTCTATATTGGCAAGCACACATGCGTTTTATCTTTTCCAAGTTATTTCCAATATCAATTTGTGCAACAATAGATAATGGTGCAACCCACTGCATCTTCTGCTGCAAAGTAGGCCATGGAACAACCCTAATAGTTTTGCTTTTGATATTAATTTGTGTCTTGTCTTATTTACAATACTTTATATCTAAGCTTTTAGGAGCCAGTCTTTACTAATCCAGGGTTGGGGGACAGAGTATAAATAGTGGGGTCATCAAAAAATTTTGGGCTTAAAATTTGGTCACCTAAAGTACATTCACAACTAGGGTGGGCCATCAAAAATCATCGTTAACACTGTTAGTTACATAGAATGCCATATTTTTTAGTTTTATGCAAGATGTAAGTTATATTACACAGGTTCAGGTTCAATTTCACTGTCGCTATCATTACTATCACTGCTGTAATCATTATCATCACCATGATCATAAGTAGTTTTTTGTCAAGTTGGCAAAAGCTGCCTCGAGTTTTATCTGGAAAGCTCCTGTTCTTTGCTGATTAAAATGACTTTGAATACACACTTTCTCAAGTCTAGGCTTGTGGAACCTTGGCGTAAAGTAATTACAAGGTAATGTCCTTAAAGGACTCAAGGCCAACTTCTTACCTATTTGTTCAGAGCTGAATGCAGATATTTATAGCTGGATGATAAAAACATTGTTGAACAGTAAACAGTTGCTCAGGAATATGGTATTAATTTTCACATATGAGGACAAGGGGGCAATGAAAAATTACAACTTTGGTACCGAACAATGAATATATCTTTCAGCCCTCTACATAGCATAAATAATGATTGGTCCCTTGTGTGTACTAGAGTCAGAGACGTGCAGAGATATTGGGTGTGGTATTGTTGCCAGGGGCGTAGTCAGGGCTATAAAAGTGGAGGTATCATTGATAATTGTTGGCCACGCCCTCTACTTCTCTGAAGATTTGCTACTACCGCCTAAATATTTTCCCACTGCTTTTAAAGAATTTTCGAGCATCATCTTGGCAAAAAGTGGGGTGGGCGCATTTGCCCCCATACCTGCATCTAGCCACGCCATTGGTTGTAGCATCTCTACTTTTTACCGAAGCCGTCGGCGATCATTTAGCTTGTCGGCATTTAGCTTGTCGGCAAATCTAGTGCTCTGATTATGGCTTGTCAGTGATTCCACGAGGTTTTCGTAATCTGTCGGTAAATTTCTTCGGCTACACGCCCCCTCACTCAATAGTCCCCTATAGCGTGCACTGACTGCAGCCCAGACTTGCCAGTTGCACATTACCTTGTTTTAGAGAAATTTTAACTGCATTTTCTAGTTTCACAATGGCCCCAGAAAAAGAGGGCGAAGTTTTGATTTTATCACCTCTTTTTGCGACAAACTTACCACCAGATACCGAAAGTTTGGTTGATTCCCCAGAGAATTTTTGTCTGGGGGTGTGACTACCCACACCTCAGTAGGTACAAGCCTGCATATCCACATGAGTTGACTTTTGACCTGATGTTTTCAGTTTAAGTCTGAACTGGAATGTAGAAACTTGCGCATTATGCTCTTTAACCCTAACCCTAACCCTATATATATATATAT
>WIPJ01067654.1:17002-41100 GCA_018155075.1 Cassiopea andromeda
TATATATATATATAAACAGTGGTTTACAGGGCCGCTGAGAAAATTCTGAGGCGCCGGGAGAAAGGGGAAAGACTAGAACCCCTGTTAGCGCAACAAGCAGAAATTTTTCATAGTCTAGAAATTAACTTTGGAAAAGTACTGCTGGTTAACTTTATGAGGCCCTCTAGACCTTGAAGCATTGGGTTTTTTGAGGCCCCTTGGAGCTTGTGGTCCTAGGAAAATTTGCCCCTCTGCACCCTCTTAAAGGCCTTTGTGCTGTTATTCTTCTGATTATCAGTGCCAGCTTTCAAAATATTTGAATTGGGTTGATGTTGAATTGGGAGAAAGTTGATGGCCTTCAGAAAAATTCAGGTTTCTCATGTGCCCCCTAGTAAAAATTAGTTGCCCAACCTGTTCATAAGGCAACATAACAGAATAATAAATCTGGTACCGATTTTGCAAAAGTTAATCTTATATAGGGGTATCCAAACTACAGCCCGACATCCAGTTTAAATTGGCTCGCATAACATTGTGAAAATGTAGTTGTATATCATGTATCTTAGTGTAAATTGGTAAAATATTTGCGAACGTTGAAGGAATGTCTGATAACGATAAATCTAAACCATAGTATCACTGCTATCATTGAGGGCAATATTATTGACACCATATAGGTGACGTATAAATCCACACAGTACTAACACATCACTGTGCTGTTCTTTGTGTGGCCCTGCCTGTTGCTTATAGGCCTGTTTTGGCCCTTGCTGTAAAAATGTTGGACACCCATGATCTAAAAGCAGTATTATGATTGGAATATGCAAAAATTTAAAATCTTAATGAAGCTTGAGCCAGGCAATATTTTAAAATTATGTTCAAATGTTAGTGATTCTGAGTTATGCTTATAAAAAGGATTATTACTCTAACGAGATCACTTCTCTTAGCTGTTATTAAGCTAGTCCTAATATTAGAATGGGAAAGCTCTAGGGAGTGTTTATTGTGTAAGTTGGGCGTTTATTTTTTATCAAACTTATAAATGCGGTGCTTATTAAAGGGTGGTGCTTATTCGAGGGCGGCGTTTATTATTAAAGTATACCTTTTCAATAAACCAGCACAGAATGAAAAGAATGCCCAGAAAAGTTACTTTGAGCTGCAACACAATGTAGAGAGTGTAGGCATTTTCCGAAGCTTACGAAGTAATATAGCATACATTTTAATGACTTATTTGTTCGTTTTGTATGCTATGCACGTCATGTTATGCTATGATGGGAACCTATTCCACAAAAACGTTCAACTAAATACTTAGGGGTTCAGATAGATAATAAACTAAAATGGAAAGATCATCTAAAGTTGTGCCTGGACATGTGAAAAAGTGCTCGGAAAAATAGGCATAGCTTTTCACTCACCTTCGAAGCCTATTGTTTTTAATTGGTTGCAAGTAAACTTCTCAGCAGATTTCTTCTTGTTTACGTTCCATGGCCAAATATGTGAGCAAAAAGCAAAAAAGGACACATGATAATAGCCCAGTTAATTATTCATAATCCCAGTATTTGGCTTACTCCCACGTTTTCTTCAAGCTTCAAACCAGTATTTTCAATTTGAAAACAACGACTCCTAGGCAATCCACTGTGCTTCAGTACAGCATTCGAGGAAAAACGGAAACAATAGGGGAAGTAGAAAGTAGAAAGGGAGACAAGATCACATTTGTTGATGCTAGATTTAAAAGATGGGAAATTGTAGGATTCATGGAAAGCAGTGGGTGGCATTGAATTCCACAGTTGAGCAGTTCTAGGAATGAAAAATGATTTGTGATCTAGAGTTCGTGGATTTGGTAGTTTAACTTGGAAAGGGTGTGAATTGGTAGAGCTTCTGGTGGTTCGAACACGCCTCACTGTATCATGAATAATATTCTTGATTTCCTGAGAGCAATGTCCGCGAAAATAGCGGTAGAAAATGGAAAGATCTGCAACAAGACGACGATGGGAGAGAGACTGTGAGAATTGGTAAGGTTTGAATTGTTGATGAGACGGATAGCTGTAGGCTGGACTCTGTCAAGAAGATGGAGAGAAGACTTAGGAGCACTACTCCAGACATGAGCGCAGTACTCCAGACAAGAAAGCCAAGTTTCTGAGATGCATGCTTTGCTATGGAATTGATATAGGGTTTCCAAGTGAGATTAGATGAAATAGAAAGACCAAGTTGAATGAAAAAAGATGAAATGTCGAGTTTATGGCCGTTCATGAAAACAGGGGGGAAACCTTGGTGATGTTTATGCGATATGACAACCTGTTTGTCTTTTCTTCATTGAACTTAACAAGGTTGTCACTACCCCACTTCTCTACATTTGTCAAGTCATTGGTGAGAGGTGAGGCTGAAGGGTTACGATATGGTTAAATATTAGAATAGGCAAGGTGTTGTGGATTGGATGAAAAGGATGAACTTAAATAAGTGTCATCAGCAAAGGAGAAAATGCTGGAAGATGTAGAGGAAAGCAGTTCATGCATGAAGAGGATGAACAGAACAGGATAGATAACAGAGCCCTGAGGTAAACCTGAGCTGATATAATGGGGTTTAGAGAGGTAGCCATCGACCCAAATTGCAATTGACCTATCAGATAGAAAGTTAGAAATCCATTTAATGAGGGCGTGGTGAAGACCAAACATCGAAAGTTTAGCAAGAAGACCTTTGTGCCAGACGCGATCAAATGCCTTGGAAATATCAAGAGAGATCACTCTACTCTCACCGTAGGATTCTAGAGCAGAGGACCAAGCATGAACAGCATAGGCTAGAAGGTCACGGGTAGATCTGGCTTGTCAAAAGCCATATATTGATGGTCAGAAAGAAGGTTATTTGCTTCAAGGAAAGCAAGCAGTTGTTTGGTGATAATGGTCTCCATAGTCTTAGAGATGAGAGAAGTGATTGCCATAGGGCGATAGCTTGAAGGGTCAGATTGATCACCTTTTTTGGAGATAGGGGAAACGTGGGCAAGTTTCCAAGAGGAAGGGAAAATACCAAGATTTTAGGAATGCTGTAATATCTGCAATATTATATTTGCCTCGTACATCATATCAGAAAAGCACATATTGAAGCTTAAAGACCAATTTTTGCGCTACATTTTGATATGACAACTTTTATCTTAGCGCAAAGAAAATTATAAGTATTTTCAATCTGAAGTTTTGAGAAATTTTCACGTCCTGTATGAGATAAGGCAATTAATTTCCATCGCAGAGGTGCAATTCATAACAGCTCTTTTGGTTCTAAGAGCATTTTCTTTCAACTTTTCATAGTTTTCATTGCTTTTCAACATTTAACTTGTATCAAAGCTATGTTTGTATCAGGAAGGAACGTAATGTCTAGAAGCTCTTCGTACCTAACAGGTATCGTCAAGGCTTCGTTCTGCCACTTTGTCGATAACAATAAAACCACCGCTGCGCAATTTTATCTACGGAGCCGCAAGTTAGCAAATGTCTCTTCTGATACACGCACTTTTTCGTATGTAGGATACATCAAATATGCAAGAAAGTTCTTATCTCTAGAAACTTTGAGAATGTTATATTTAGGGCTCGTTGAGCCTAACTTTAGATGCTTTTATTCCGTATGGGGCTCTTGCGGCACAGTTTTAAGACAAAAAATTGAAAAATTGCAAAACAGGGATGTAAGGATCATAAAATTTAGTCCTTACAATGCAAAAACTAGTCCTCTACTGACGAAACTAAGATTACCTGGTATTCAAGATATGATACAGCAAGAAACTGTAGGCATGGTATACAAAGGAATTAATAGCCAAGCTCCAGAATACTTATCAGTTCTATTTAATAGAGTTTCTGCGTATGACTGGCAGAAAATTGCGCCATGCTAATATAGAACTAAGACCCCCATGATTAAGCACAACCCTTGGTCAAAATTGTGTTTAACACAGAGAGGCCTTGCTTTGGAATAGCTTGCCGACAGAAGTAAAGTTTGCAAAATCATTGATTCGTTGAAAAGCATGATTCATTTAAAAAGCAAATTAAAACAACAAAAGCAAAGTTATCAGCCGATTTAGATCTCTTTAATATGTACCTGTATTTACGTTTTCATTCTGTTTGTTGATAATATTTCGTTACTTTTTAATATAGAAATACTTTTACTGTATATTTTTTAACATGGGTACCCTGTAGATCAGGCTCGGGCCTGAGGGGCTTCCATGTATAGATGATGACGTGACATGATATGATATTTCGAAATAACCAACACCATTGAACCTGCGATAGTCTTAGCCTGAGTTTTATTGTGGCGCTTATTCGATGACGGCATTTATTCAAAGTCGGCGTTTATTCGAGTAATTACAGTATGCATTTTAAATATGCTTTTGAGACCTAAGAGCATAGACAACGCATTAGGCTAATGGTTAATGGTTCTTAAATTAGCTGATGAGTCGTCTACACGCTTAGAGGCCAAGAGAATTGCTTTGTTAATGGAAGCAACCTCAGTTGAATTTGTTTTCTAGCAGTATGACGCGTGCCTACTCTCATTCTCCCACGTGGTTCTTTAGCCTTAACAATCGTATCAAAACCTCTTGACACACAAATGGCTAATTAGAACAATAGGGTATAAAGGAATACTGAAAACCACTAAGAACGGTATTGTTTCAGCGTTATTTACTATTGGGCTGAAATCACAGCTTTGAAAAGCAATAAATATGGCCAGATGGTCAACTCTGTAAGTTGTAACTAAATACGTTAGAGATAAGAGAAAAAGCGTTGTCTTTCTTTGAGGTTAGGAGAGAGTTGCACCATCCTTTACCAGCGGTTTATTCTAGCGTGCCTGGAAATACTTTTGCTACAAGAGAAGTTTTGATAAGATTATTGTTCAGTTACTGTACCGTTTGAAATGTGAAGATTACCGATTTTGTGCTGGGTAATCAATGCAGAGAGGGCAAGCAAGCAAGGAATTTATGAACTTACATTGCTTCTAGAAAGGGCTTCTCCAATTTCAGCTGGTTTCACGCCGTTGGTGTCCTAGCTGATGCTCAAACCATCCTGCTTGGCGCATTTGATATCTAGGTGTTCCTCTTTTACATTTGCAATTGAATTCGATGTGAGATTCTCTCGACTATCAACAGTACTCAATGAAAAGAGCGTGAAAGTGGGGGTGGATGAAGTTGTTGCAGCAAGAGAGCATTATGGAAAGAAATGAACTCGATGCAGAAAGAAGGTGCGAGAAGGCTGAAGAACATAAAATAAAACGAAAAGGAAAAAAGTCAATTGTTACGATCGAAGAAAAGCGTCGAATCGCAAATGAGAGAGAACGAATCAGAGTTCATGCATTGAGTATAGCATTTAACGATCTGCGAAAGGCCATCCCGAGTTATTCAAGCAAACAAAGACTTTCTAAACTTTCAATTCTTCGTGTAGCTATCAATTACATTTCTGCACTTGATGATATGAGCAGAGGCCTTGGGAAGTTCGACAATGCTGCTCGTTTTCGACATCATGTGAACCAGTGCACAATGACATTGCACACTGAGTACAGTAAATCTGGAGCACAAATGACCGCCTGTTCCAAACGGAGATGTAACAGAAATAGGACCAGAGATAGAAGACACAACATGTCCTTGCCTTTCTAGTTAAATGACATGTTTAGTGACTCGTGTTAGTGTTATTTTTAGCTTATTTATTAAACATAAAAACGAAGAAAACTCTTTTGTTGTATTGTTCATTTTAATATATATTTCATTGTTAATTTCATTGTTAATTTCATCTTTCGTTTCATTCAAATCGAGATGTTTCAGCAAAAATGTATTATATGCTTTGAAAGGCACCCTTGCAAAGTCCCAAGAAGTGTCAGAAATAATACTTTCCCTGACGTATAGAAAGTTACAGCAGGCAGGTACCCCATTGGCTCCGGATTACTACCTTTACGATTGCTGATTGGCCACACTCAGACCTACATATTTTCAATAATACAAAGCTCAAGCTTCATCACTACTTAGAATGTTGTGCATTCGAGATAAACTTTTTATAAGAACATGTCTATAAGAAACACGAGGCTGAACTTAGGCAAAAATTAATAAACATTTAAGAAACATAGGCAGGCTGACCTTCAAATAAAATCAAATAAACTAACAAGAAAAACGAATAAATATTCATTGAATGCCTCACAAAACCTAAGCATCTTTTTTCTTGTATCACATTGTCTAATCTGGGTTATTGTTGTCCTTGGACGTCTATAAAAATCAGAGGCTGGACTTGACGAATTATTAAGAAACATCCAGGCTGAAGCCAGCGGGTTTGTTTCTTATACAAAAGCGTGTGTAATGCCAATTTCGTACTGTCGATACAATACTTATCAGGGCGTCTTTTAACATATAAACTGGGGGGCAATTGACCACCCAGTTCCTTTGCATGCCTCCCAGCTGCAGTGAAAAGCCAGTGTTTTCTCCCCCGCCACAGCATATGGCTCCTTTTTTAAAATGTATTGGCGTTTTCAAGTCTTCCAGTAGCAAGAGGAAGATATGATCCCAAACACAATATTTATGCTATATAAAATCAGGCGTGTCGTCTCAGGGAGCTCCCAACCCCTCTCAAAAGTTTAAATGTTTCAGGGAAGCTCAGCCCCCCTTTGAAGAATCTGTCTCTCTTACCTTTTATAGCAAGACCAGACAGCATTACAAAAGGAGCACTCACATGCAAAACAGCTTCCTCACATTTTACCATGTATTAACGTTTTCTTAACGAACCAAATATTGCTGCCTGCTCTTATTGCATGTACCATTAATCTTATACCTATGTAATTTTCTCACCTCTGCGATTTTAGATTTGCATACCACTTTTTGAAGCAGTCCCAACCAGTAGCATTTATATTCACATAAAGTGCTGACAACTATGAAGAGGGTGTAGTCAAAAGCAGTTGCAATAATTAAGGGCGTGGCCGAATATTTCCTCACGAACAGTCGTCCCCCCCCCCCGATCTCACGATTTAAGGACGACACTACCGTATAAGACTATGCAATATATAAATTTTGGTATAGGCTCGAAATCTGTAGTAACATCCGGGACCGCAATAAATGATTCTTATTGGATTCGCCTACCTTGCTCTGCTTTGAAAAGAGGATGCCTAAAATGCAGAAAAGGTGAGGCGTGAAAATGAACGGAAAAGTGATGCAGCAAAATGTCGCAAAGAGAGCTAAATTTTATCAATGAAAGCTTGGCAAAAGACGTTCTTGGTATAATAAAACCGAGCTTGCAGCAGAAAAGTCACCTAGCAGCAATGCTCAGTAAATTCACCACACAAAATGCCTATCGAAGGAGAGCTCTTGGTCCATTAATCGATCTTGTATGTGGCACAATAGATATGACAAACTTTTTTTCCTTTTTGTTTGTTGTATACAACAGGGAAATCTCTATAAATGCACAAGCAAATCTCCCCCAACTTCTCTATAAGGAATTCATTTACAAGCATGGGTTCCAATTCTAGCAATGACGCTACTGATGAACAAAAAGGAAGTGTTTTTGCCGGATAGCTGAGATAGAGTTAAATGTACTGTACCACCAATCCAAAACATGAACGAAATATTTGTCCTACATTTCAAAAAGGCGTTTTCCAATGTTTTAGAGGGCATTACCTTAAACAATTGCTCCGCTCGCGAGTTTGATGCAATTTACAATTCTACAAGTATTTAGAGGAGAATGTCACTAACTGTGCCTTTTATTATATTGTATCTCTGGAAAGAAATACAAAGCAAATTGAAGGAGTTTTAAAAATAGGTATACCCCATGGAACAAAGAGGTCCCCTTCTTATATTTGCCCCCCTAGCTATGATTCCTTGCCAGAGGTCCTGATATTTATTGTTCTGTTCCATTTTTGCTTGCTCTGTGAAGAACAAAAACATCAAAAAAGATTTGAGTATACTCCTTTGACTTTCAGTGAAGTGGCACTTTTGGTCAAAATAAACAAATTGAGAACATTGACGCTAAGCAAAAAGCTAGTCTTTCTTATTACAAGACACAAAATCCTGATATTGGGCTAGTTACACTTCAATATCTGCAATTACTTTCTTTGGACACCAAATCAAATTCTTTCATTGGAACCCATAAGTTTCCTTTTTGTGAAATTTGACATCGTATGCAAAATTTACTCATTGGTGTTTGAGCTTTGTTTACGACTGGAAGAACCCTATTCCATATCTCTTGTAGCCTGTATAAGTTCCCGATGACTACAACAAAGGTAAACTTTAAAGCATTGGTTAAGGGGATGTGGGTAGGTATTAGGCCGATTTCTGCTTATCTCGCTCGTACTAGTGTGCGTTCCTGGGCTACACCAAGAGAAACAGACATTTGGACCATACTCAGCTAGAAAGCTGTACCTTTCTGATAGGGGGTATGGTATGTAGCGAATATAAACCAAGCTTGGAAAATGCAGCTGGCCAGGGCTATTCCTAGAGGAGTTTCTTGGGGGATGTTTGGCTTACATTTGCTAACAGAAGTGGACGTGGTCAGGCAACGTGGGCGTGGAGGAGTATGGAAAAACATTCTGCTGATATAGCATAGTTAGTAGCCACGCCTAATTGTAAAAGAAGTGGATGATTGGAGAGGAAGGATAGAGAGGAGTTTAGGGGCAGAGCCTTGAAGAATTTTTCAAAATTAAGCCCTTTCTCTTGGCTATAGATGTGGTTAGCGTCCGTTTTGGCGTCACAATGGTACCTGACAAGAGATGAAAAAGCATTGACTTTGTTAACCTATTTCGCAAAGCATTTACCAACAGAAATGGGAAATTTAGTCGATTTGTCGAAGGAGCTTTTATTTGGGGGGGGGGCTTGACAAACCCTGTCAGTACGGACTTGCATCTGGCCACTAGCATGCAATAAAACTCCTATCCAAACGTTGCAGGTTGAGATAGTAAAGTTCTGCAATTGTAACTTGCATTTTTTCGTAGGCTAACTTATCTTCTTGCTGGATGAGTTTTAATGACTTTCCCTACATTTCTGAATCCCCCTCCCCCACCTTAGAGGTTATTTTGTTTTCTAGAGTTTTGCATCTCTTTTAGCCGGTCATATTCTAGTTGAAATTACAGTAATATGCATTTCATGGGTGGGATCGAATTCAAGGCGAGGGGATGCTTTTAGAATTTCTGGCTTTAGATGGATCAAATCTAGGAATTGGAAGCCACCTTTGTGCTACTGTATATCTCAATTTTCTCTAAATTTCTTGATCTTTTGCAGATCTCTGTGCCCTTCGACATCTAGCTTTCCATAGCAACATGAATGTCTCCAGGCAATCTCGAAGTCAAGTCAGCCTCGTTTCTTTTCAGTTCAAATGAGCCATGAAAAAGAAGAAATTGGTTTGGTTGAGCTAATGCAGCGTAAAGAATTTAAATAGGGTTGGGCTAAGATGTAAGATTGAGCTAAAGAGATGCTATTCTCTATACCAGAGACGACCCAAGTATCTGAAGATAATGGATCAAAGTACTGGGTAAGTTGTTCGCACTTTGATTTAGAAACGAGGAAGTGATTTTTTTGAGTATTCTTAAAATAAATCTTAGTTCCTTAGTATTATCAACTAATACCACGTATTTCGGATATGCGCTACTATTTCAGAAATGCTTGCAAACGAAAGTTTCACAATGTCCATGCTTTAGACCAGTATCTGCTCTCCTTGCTTTCGTAACTTCGTGCTTCTCAAACTTTGAGTCAAATGGTGCTGTTTTTAAATGATATGTTGGTCATCCAATAAGGAAGCTGTCTTTGCTTCGAATTTTCTTTAGGTATCCATGTCCAACTTAAATTTATCATCGGTATACTGCGTATTTTTTGCGGCTCTGGTGTGGTAAAGGAGCTGATTGCTGTGCATCAAAGGAATGCACAAGATTGTGAAAATCTCACATTCTCTTACCTCGTAAGAAAACACTATACTACGATGTAGGCGGACCTTCAGTTTCTTTTAGAAGCTATTACTATGCTTATAAGGCGAAAGATATAGCGAAATGCTACTCTATGTATTTGCGATCATCTTCAAGTTTTTCAGCACACTGCTTTAAATTGGATTCTCAAACAGATTTAATGCTATTCCCAGACAAAGGACCCTGGAATTTCCGCTCCAGCAAGAAATTAGCAGAAACCTCTTCGAGTTAGTTGGGAAAACATTTCCATGTTATGGGTTTCAGCTAGGTTTGCCATAAGAAGATTTGTTAAAACACAAAGGATACCACTATCAATGCCCTGCAAACACATTAATGTCATTAGCAAATGAGATCATTCAGCCTCAACAAAGCAATTCCGCACAACAATAAATGAGGATTCCCTTCATCATAAAAGGGAGCTACCATTATGACTGCAGTTCATTTCCACCCCTTGTTTATAACAATTGATGATAATATTCTGTTGTACTTGACATGAGATCACAGAAACATGAAGTCAATGTGTTAGTCAAGGTTATTTTCAATCACTAATTATTGATGGTTGGTTCTTTGGTTATTCCATTCTTTTGGACATGTGTATTCATTCTGCCTTGGACTAGATGGCTCTACATATCTATTAAATCTAAATTCACCCCACAGTCTCCACCAGTATCTCAACAAACTTTAATACATCTGTCAGTAGAAGTTGAGGGCATGTAATTGCAGCTTTATTCAAGTTTCCCCTATGGTGACCAAGAAATTTTTCTGTTTGGCAAGGTCAATTGTTGCTTCCTTCTTAAAGTCTTAAGTGTGATTTGAATTTCCTTTCAAAAATTATTCCTAAGCCTCATTGTATTTGTTGAAATCAATTCATCAGAGTCAGAGGCTTAGCTACTGAAAAGGGGATTTTGCAGATCTGTGTTGGAAGCATATGAGGTGTATAGGGTGGTACATTTCCAAGTTGTGGTGACCTCACTGATAGAGTACATCCATTGACATTTGTTGCTACATCACTGACATGCTTCACCATCATATAATGAAGAATTTTGAAAATACCCTTTTTAGCATCAGCATACCAGATTAAACTAGCCTTGCAGTCATCATTAATAGATCATTAAGGTTTCTGTCTGGAAAATGTGATTTTGCACCTTGGAGCAAAGGGTCATTTTATCCCACTGTGTAGGCCTATCAACAGGAGTATAGTACTAAATTTTTAAAAAGATGTGCTCAAAGCAAATTTTGGAGACCACCCCTCTGTAGAATCATCCAATTCAATAACTCTAATTCATTCCTTGATATTCCACTGAACACCAAACTTGTCTCAGGTGATAACATTGTAGTGTAATGTGAGCAACTAGTGAAATGAGTTTGCCAATTTTGAGTAAAGTAGAGATATTTAAGAAAAATGTCCAATAACCTGGTATTCAAAAGAGATCTGAGCTCCTGAAAATCTTTGGCTGATCTAGAAAGGGAAGCTGGGCCCCCAGAGCCCCCAAGACTGAATCACTGCCTATCAAGTGTTGCCTTACACTCAAACAACTGGCTGAATCTTTTGTCTTAGAGGGCAGAGATTTGCATAGACAATTTCCGTGGGAGAATTGGCATTTTGTTAAATTTAACCAACTGTAGCTAAAACAAAAGTCAAAGCAACACTGTGATCAGCAGGATGCTAAATCTCCTGCCCCACAGCCAACTTTCTTGCAGTTTTATACATGTGGGGGGTATCACCCTCCATACAAACGCACCCACAGGCAAAATGTTCCTGTACCATAGCTTTGGTGGGGCAAGAATGTAAGCTAAGTATTTAACCTCCAGGCCAGTAATTCTGTTTGTGGGGCATAATCATAAAATACTTTTTAATGGGGGCATTGTGCTCCATTTCCCCCCTACAGTTACTTTTTGAGTGGGTTTGTAGACACTAGCATTTCTTTCTTGCAAACTTCTCACAGTTTGTACATTTTTGTTTGGGAAAATTCTAAAATATCCCAAAATGGATATAACTTATTCTTGCATTGAACACTATATATGTTATGTTTGTTCATTTTACTGTTTATAGTACAAAACATGATCCACCAAAAAATCATATAATGTAGCATTAGAAATAGTGTTTACTATTTTTATGGGGCTTCGAAATGCAAACAAAAATGTGTTTTATGGTTTTGGTAATTTGGCTTTGGATGTGTTCTGTAGATATTTTTAAAGGGGTGTGTATGAACCTAGCATTATCTTCTTAGCTTTGCATCAGTGGTGACAGTTATTGAGGGAGAGAGGCAAAATCTACTGAATGTTGCTTATTTTTCTATCTATAGTCACTATTAATGCACATCATCACAGCAATCTAATGCTCAAATTATTGGTGTTTGTATTCACTGCTTTATATCTATATCTAGGATCATTGTCACCATAATTATCATTTGCATTGTATCTTTGATTAATTCTACACACTATTTTCATTTGATCTTAATATGTATTCAAAGGATATCAATTGTCAGAATTATTGCTTTGATATGATAAATGACTGTAGCAGTAATCATATACTCTAGTGTCTCTAATGGATGGGTCCCCCTAACTATTACTTTCAGGAGAATTTTCCTTCCCCTCTGTTGCTTATTAACACCCCCTTCCATTAAAGTTTTCATATTGATCATGATCCAAACACACAACAAACTAAATTACCTTTTAGTAACCCAATTTACCAGCATGAACCACCTTCTCTTAGCACTCTTTCTATTGAAAAGCTGCTGACATACATACATGCATACCCCTTCTATTAGCATCCTCCTTTCATGGAAAAATAGCTGACATGAACACCCCCTTAAATTAAAAATTGGCAGCTATGAACACCCCTCTTTCTATTTTCTTTGGTTAGAGACACTAGAGTATTAAGCAGGCTGAGAATGGCTGATATAAATCAAGGACTTGTGTTTGGCAAGAATATTATTTACTGTATAATGATTCTTGAAAGTTTAAGTTGTTACATTCCTTCTTAAATTAAAAACTTTGTTAATAATATTAGACCCATGGCCTAATAATCTATTTAGTTTGTATTTTTCATAATCTTGCTTTATTATATTTTGGGTCCTAGATGTTTCATATTCATGTCAATGGAACATTACATTGCAAAGTAAGATATAGACAATGTGCAGAGTTTCATGATAAGGTATGAGCATAGATATTCATATTTCCAAGCAAGAACTCAGCTTTCTTGTTGATCAAGCAAGAGCATAGTCTCTTGCCTTACTTCATCACAAATTTTATTCTTATTAGTAAAGATAATTCTGTATTGAATGTTGGAATAGGAACAGTTCTCAAAACTGTTTTAGTCAATTGTCCTGGAGATAAGTAGTGGACACCATCTGCTAGTCCTGAAAGCTATTGAACTAGTCCTAGACTGAGCACTTAACCCAGTCCATTCCCTCAATATTATTAAACTAGCAATTGTAATGTGGATATTTTGAGCATATATTATGTAATTCAAAAAAAAAATATAGAGTAATATTACACATAGAGTTAACAGATTCAGAGCCATTATTTGAAGGCTAAGATTTCTACCCATCCATGAGAACACTAGCTCAAAATTTTACTTATTTTTTGACTAGTTTTACTTGTTTTAGATCAGAAAAGGATTGTTGCTTTCAAGCACTGGGAAGAAGGAATGTCTGCTGTAATATAATTTATAAGTTGCATTGCATTGTTTTATCAAAAATTTTACTGAACTTGGTCAGAATGTAGATTTGCCAAATATTATCAATGTTATTTTTTCAGCTAAAGCATGAGTTTGGTAGCCAAGTTCCTTCCAAATATTTCCCCAGTAAAAAGTTGTTTGGTTTGACACCTGATCAGTTAGAAGAGCGCAGACATCTGCTGGAAAACTTTTTCCAACTATTAAGTCAAGATGGTGAAATTCTTTCTAGTATTACATTCAAGAATTTCTTTCTTGCAGCCCAAAAAGTAAGCTATTTATAATTTTATTTTCCATGTTGAAGGTATTTAGATGGTAGAATGTTAAGAGCTTTAAATCTCAATAGGATTTTCATTTGTAGTAGTTAAGTATAGTGTCATACACATTTTTTATATAAGAAAACCATCATTTTGCCTGAGCCTCAATTTTCTTAACTTTTCCCGAAATTGAGCCTGAGATTTTCTTAACTTGTTCTTAACTTTTACTGAAATAAACTTGATACAATGGGTTGCACTGTTTTTGCTAATATTTTATGCTTGAATTTGAATTCTATCTTTAACATGTTGAATGTAATGATGATGTAATATCAATTTTTGGCCATTAACAGCACTAACTTTTGGTAATTGAGCCTTGTGATTTTCTTAAGATTTTCTTGAGGTTTTGACCATTTGAGCCTCATTTTCTCATAAATTATTTTCTTGTAAACAACATGTATTAGATTAATTTAACATAGAAATATGGTATTTATTGATGAGAGAGTAATGTGACTCTGGCTGGACCCACTTTAAGCTCTATTAGATAGTAAATAGTCATTATTTGGCAGTTGCTATACAAATGAAAATCAGTAGTTGATTATTAACTTTTGTTTTATTGGGAACTTTTGTTCAGGAGAATTTTGATCCTTTTTGAGACTATGAAAATTTATTTTGTTATCGGTACACATTGTTTGTAGGAACAGAGTTTATTAGAAATTGAAGCACAACATGTCAAAATCCAGAGAAAATCTTAAGAATGTCACAAGGCTAAAGTTTAAATTGCAGTTTCTTTGCATGCTGAAAATTGATATTACCTCATTCTTATGTAAAAAATAAAGATAGAGTCCAACTTTGAGTTTGCAAGATTGATAGAAACTAAGAAACCTATAAGCCCATTAACAAAATCTTTAAAGAATCTCAACCTTAATTTTAGGAAAAGCTAAGGAAGTTAAAGCTCAAGTTAAAAGGTGGTTTTTTATAAATACACATGTACATGCTCTTTTACAGGCAACAAGAAAAACTATAGCAGAGGATGTTGATTTAGAAATTTATCTAATGAATGGAAACAAGTTTACAATTAGTATTTTCTCAACTGATGAAACAAATGAAGTTTTAGAGGTATTGTTGGGTTGCCCATTAATTTGTTATGTAATTGTTTACAATTTGCACAAGAGTAATTTCTTTTGGAAAGTGTGGTATGCAACAGTAATATTTGACTTTTGAAGGCTATGCTAGGTATATTCATTCAGACTTAAACTATGCAGTAATATCTTATAGATTTTTCTTTTTTTCTGTCAACTGTGATTGTTACATATTACATACTACTTACTATACTACATACAATTAGCTTAGCACTACTAAAAGAACAATACCATGGAGTGCAAGATGTCATTACACCTCTGTGGTCATTAACATGAATAACACGTAACATGACAAAATTTAAAACACAGCTACAAAAATGCATATAACTACACATGAATAGCTTCTATTAATAAATGCTTAGCTTTGTTTCATATTGTATGCCAGGCTAGCCTAGAGCAACCTGATTAGCATTGCTTGTGGTCAAACAGAGGGTATTCTAAAAAATTTATATATTTATTAAAGATCATTCCTTCTTTAATTCAAAGCAGTGCTCTTGCTCTTCTCTTTTCATCACTTTTTATATAGAATCAGGGATCTTTTGCAAACAATGGTTTAGATAGAGTAGATTAATTTCAAAGTAATATTTTAACAATAAGCTATTAATTGTAAGTATCTTGTACTTATTTGAGGATAATGCCCTATTTCAGAATGCAATGGCTAAGATTGGCGTCTCCAGCCAATTGTTTCATTATTTTGCACTATTCTTGGTGAAATTTGAGAAAAATGAGAACAACAAAGGAACAGGTATAATTTTTTATTTTGCTGTTGTATTCTTGTCTTTGTATTAGTTGTAAAAGCACTGATAGCTAGTATAGGTTTTTATTGATATATTTTTGTGTAATTTAAACTTTTTGTCAAATGCTTTTCTTTTCCCAGTTGTACGGATGCTTCAAGATTTTGAATCTCCTTATATGTCTTTAAATGCAGCAAAAGGATCCCATCAGATTGTAATTCAGAAAAGGTATTGATATCATTTTTCTTTTTCTTAATTATTTATGTTTTGTTCTTTTCTATACTCTTTTTCTCTTTCGTTTTTGAAAGGATTGATATGCTCTTTTCTTGATAGGAATACCTGGTGGCAAAATATTTTTCATTTCACTGAGCACAATGCTCTTTTGAGACACAATGTTCTATAAATTCTGTTCCTATAGAAAAGAGTGTATTTTTATGAAAATTGTAAGTGCTGTCCTTGGTGGAGGCTTGATGACTTTGTGTCTTCCTACGCCAGGGACAACGAAGTGTATAATATTTGTTGCAGTTAATTTACTTTTGTAGTTATTTTTAATTGATATATAAAAAAATATCATTTTCGCATTGTTTTGTTGTGCACAGTGAGCTGTGAATTATGCTTTGAAGCATGCCATATATAGGACGTAATGCTTGCAATTAATGGATAAACTTATTTGCTTTGCGTATAGTTTGTGCTTAGCATGGTGCACATTAGCACCAATTGTCAATTGTAAAGGACTTATGGCACTTTCATTTGTATCCAATAAATTGGGCTGTGTTTGACAGGGTACAAGTAAATTGCAAGCAGTTGGCACTAGTATAAAATGGTGCTACTATGCATGTTTGTATATGGAGGCATTCATCGTCAGAGTGGGAGTTAGAGAAAGAAAGAGGGTGAGATAGAGAGAGTGAAGAAATGAGGAGAAGTGAAGAAGAGAATTCCAGGAAAGACTTGCGATCGCTAAGTACACAGTCCACATACGTGCAAATGCTACAGCGCAAGCAAAAGGTCCCCCGTTTTAGCATCACTATCAAGTGTCCAATCGCACTTGTCAAATTACAACTACCTATATATCGCATTTCGTTGGCCTTCTATGAATCTACTCTCCTCAAAAATCTCATACTTTGTGTTATGATGTGTCCAGCATAATATTGGCAAAAATATTAATTTTTCGTCATTTTTGTGATCTCAGATACTGGCATTTTGTATCGTGTGTACAGCTCCAAATAATTGAGAGCTACCGCTCATGCAGAGACTAGCTCACGTGCGATTTGTCGCTCGTGCAAAATCTTCTCCAGGGCATGGACTGTTTTTAAGTATAGTTAGCTGAGTATTTTTTACCCTCTTGCATTCACATTAATATACTTACTCTCTTTTCATAGTTATTGGTCTCAAAAGTATGATGATGATGTCATGAATGATAGAATTGCTCTTGGCTTACTGTATTCTCAGGTTTGTACCTTTGAAAACGCTTCTTTTAAATATTTCTTGTCTTTAGTCACTCTTAAACTCAGCTTACTATGCAATGTCGAGATTTTTTATTTACATTTGCGATGGAATTTTTTAAATGACTTTTTCAAAAGTCATAGGGGGTTTTGCCTGAGAGGCGGAAAGAGGCTAGAGCGCCTACTAAGGAGAAATGGCCCCCTGCATGTATACAGGGCTGTCGAGAGGGAGGAGTAGGAAGGAAATTCCCCCAGAGCCTCGACCTCCAAGGGGCTTCATAACGCACAATGCTTTATAAGATCTGTGGGCATTATAAAGTAGGCCAACGTTAATTTTCCAAAATTAAGTTCTAGACCCTGAAGACTTACTGCTCACTTCACTCGCAGGGATGTCTCCTCCTCTTTCTCTTTTGGCCCAGGCCTCTGAATGCTCTCGGTGGCCCTGCATGTATCCACATCATGCAGTATACACAATATATACCCAAAAGCGTCTGAAAACATAGCCCTCGTGTCACAAAAGTAGTCCCCCTCAATGGGGGAGGTCATGACGATGCCCCTGAGTAATCCCTATTCGGTTGCGTATTTAGTGTATATATTGCTCTTCGTTATCGTTTGAATCATAGTAGAATCTCCATGATTTCATTCTTGTTTCATCATGCTGTGTAGTAGAGTTGGTCAGGGTTACCACGCCTCCTTAAAATCCTAAAATATCCTAGAAGAAGAGAACTATCCTAAAAAATTCTAAAAGCCCAAAAATTTGGGGGATGTTTTGCTGTTCTCCTAAATTTCTCCTAAATTTTTCATAAGTTGAACTTCATGTCAACAGTTATGCTGCTTAGTAAATAATTTTGTGATGGTTTATCACAGGGGTTGCCAACCCGCGGCTCTCGGGCCACCTGCGGCTCTCTGCCTGGCTTCGTACGGCCCTTGGACTCATATTGACGTGTGCGTTTCTGATATATGTTTACTTCCCTTGAGTTCAATAAGATATATTCCTGTGAGAGGAAAGTATGGGGGTGATGCTCATGCATCCCCATTCGTTTGATGCGGCTCTTTGTGGTGTCACAATAGAAAATGCGGCTCTTACCCTCTCACTGGTTGGCCACACTTGATTTATCATAATAAAAATGGTCAAATCATCAATTCTCTGAAATTCTACCGCGAATGTATTATTCTTTGATCAGGCATAATAACTTTTTCTGCTATATCAAAGTTTTTGTGCTATTATGACTTTTTCTGGTATAGCACATTGACCTCAAGGCATACCGAATTTCTCTGGAATCTGCAAAACTTCCTAAAAGTGGTCGAAAAATCTCCTAAGTTCTTCTAAATATCTTAAAAAGGTTGATGAAAAAAGAATAGGAACCCTGAGTTCGTACTACTCCTTAAGCACCTTAAAACCTACCTAAATGCATGCATTGTAGAAAACTCCTTGTTTCTAATCAACATTTGAGCGTCAGAATTTTCAACGCCAATTTTATTTGATAAATGATTTGCCTTTTGTCAAGGAAAGACGCAAAAATAGTCTCAAAACTATTTTTAGTTTCTAAAAACTCCTTAAAAAGTCTTTAAATTTAACCTACTCACAACAGCACAAATCCTGTATAAATTTTGTACTACGAACGATTTCTCAGGTTGTTCACGATGTTGAGCGTGGCTGGATTGCAGTGAATGAAAATGAGAAGAAACGACTGCATGTTCTTCAAAAGGCTGGCTCCAAGAAAGAGGTGATTTTTCTGTTTTAGTTCGTTTTATAGAACATATGTAGCCTCAGAATCCTGCAGAAAAAAGTAAAGACTTCTCCTTGTTGGAGTAAGAAAGAATGTACAGTCCTTGCCCGAAGAAATTGATGCAAGAACGTCTATTCGCATGTGCGCTCTTACCTGCATGAGTGATTGCTCTTAACTATTTGGAATTGCACTTACGATCCAAGATTTGTTTATCTGAAATACAGATTTTACTGTTGCTGAAACATGTCAAATGTCTCAATTAGGATAAAACAGGATAAAGCAGATTTATGAGAGCCAAAAGGTGTCATTCTTGCAGCTGCGACATCAAAGTTCCAATCTGGCATGTGCGATTGCACGGTTGAAAGCGATGTTGGGACGAGCGATTTTTTGCTCGTGCTGGGGATTTTGCATGTTTGTGGCCACGCACATGTGCGATCGTACGTTTCTCCAGGAATTGACTGAATTTAGCTTAAATATTCATTCGAGCAGCAAAATACGTAGCTTTGCAGTAATACATTGGAATAATAGTGTCGTATTCCCGCAAGTATTGGGCCATCTGAGCCACACAAACGAGTGTTGTCTAGAATATACAGTAGTCTCCTGCATATAAGAAACAACCTTTTCAACTGCAGGTCTGATGCGTTTCTTATAAATGGAAATATAAACTCCAAATCAGGGAAAAGTTTCTTATTACAAAAACCAAGCTATTCCATTGCTACTATAGCTATAGCCGAGATGTACTGCTTAGACTGATTACCATAATTCAAAGGCAAAGTGTTTTACAAAGAATCATTGTATTGTTATGCTTTTCAAAGGTGTAATATATATAAAAAGTCTTTCAATAAAACACATGAATTCTTTCAGACCTTCACCAGTTTCTTATAAAACAGAGTATTGTTTTGAGAATCAGGGTCTCTGTTTTCTAATTTGAGCCCCCCCCCTGAGAAAGTTAAAAGTCGGCGCCTATGATAGAGGGTAATTGATGTTCAAGATATTTGGATAAATTTTATTCGCATGTAGAAATTTTTTAAATTTATTTCATGCTTGTTAAAAGCAAAAATAAGCTTGCTCAATATTTTAAATTATGTTTTTTTAATTGCCATTAGTATTTACATATTAAATCACTAGTAAAAAATTACAGCAAATTTACTAAATATTTCAATCGTTATTGATAGTAGAAGTTTTAGAACCTGTTGAGAATGTCTGAGATAGGAACATATTTATTCTTTTAGTACTTAAAAGCGAAATTGCAAGGTAAGGGGTATAGTTCTCAAAACTATGTGCGTACGTTTTATAAGAATTACCCCAAAACTCATTTCGATGTTATTAGTATAGTAAGTCGGAAGATATGGTAAGGTTTCATAAGTTTAAAAGATATCGTAAATATAAAAGCCATAATAAATCTAAAAGATATCATAAATTTGGAAGGTATCGTAACTTTTTAGTCGAGGTGGAATAGCAGCTAGAGTGCATGTTTCCTGTATGGAAGATCTACGCTTGAAGTCCGACTCGAGGCCTTGACTGAATGCTCGCTCATTGTCTACCCAGCAGTGAATGGGTACCTTGTGGCAACACTGGGGAGATGAAGGCAGCGAGGAAGGGAGCTGGCCACCCTCCCTCGTATGCCGATGGCTCAGAATAAGTGTCCTCTCTAACAGGCACTGAACTACATACGAAAGTGTACGGGACTACCTTTACCCAGGGATGTACCGATGGGGGGACGTGGGGCGTGGCGCCTCCCCCCCAATATGTTTAAATTTGCGAGAAAGTTGGTCAAAAGTTAGCCAGGCAGCAAGGGGGTTGGCCACAGTATTTTCTGTGACCTTGGTTTTTTTAGTAACTACTTAGTAACTGGTCAATTGGTCAGAACGCCTCCCCCCCCCCCCAACAGAAGGAATCTCATCACATCACTGCTTTTACCTACCTTATCATAAGTTTAATAGGTATCGCGAGTTTGGTTTGAAGTTATCATATGTTGAAGAAGCATCGTATGCTTTGAATACAACTAGAAGGCGGTGATACCGTAGATAAATGAGATTGCGTTTAACTGTTGTATCTTTATCAATAGCGTAGGGTATCCTATATCTAAGGGGGGTGGTGCAAAGCTTTTAGTTTGCTGGTACTGGATTTATATGCCATGTTAGGGAAAGCCCTTTTAAAAATTGTTATTCCATTTAGTACTCCATGTCTATGTATGTCTATTACTGAGTAGCGCTACTGAATTGGATTTATTGACATAGGTCTTTAAATGCAATAAGGTTTGGGGGGCGCAGCTCCCTTTGAATATCGAGTTTTAGGAAACTTTTTCTTCAATTTCCTACTTTGCTTAGGATTTGAGAGCTCATTTTTATACTTTGTTCCAATTATGAAATCATATTATAGCATGACGCAAATTTTCAATGAAATGTCGAGAAATGAATTAGGGCAATTTTGTGCAATTCTTCTGGTCTGAGTCTTTCTTGATAAAAAGTTAGCGCTACGCCGCTGATTGTCGTATCTTAGTAGGTTTTTTATAAGAAACCACTTTATAATCAGCCTAGTACTAGACACAGCCGGAAATTTAACAAACTTTTAGAATTGCAAGGAAAGAGCTAAGAAACTTTAGACAAATATCACATTGAAATCATTACCTGGCTCAATGTAAAGCTAAACAAAACAATGTGAATATGACATTGCCTTAGAAATTAGCCTGCACTGACACATTTTTTGTTATAACACTAATAGTTTGCTACATTCACGTTTAGCTTTTGTTTTCACTGCAGTTTAGTTTGTTACATTAAGAAACTTTTAATCAACAAACTTATAGAACTAGAATGTGACCAAACGTTAAGAAAGTTTTAGTACCAGGCCTTTAACTAGTGTTCTTATGAATAAAAAAACAACGATATAATATGATATGATAATGATATGACAATATATTATTTATACACGATTCTACCCTTCAGCTTTTTTATTTTACATCATAATACACATAATTCCAAGTAGATAATATTTACAATAGTCTAAATACATAGAAATAAAAAGAGTAGGTAACTAAATTTATATCCTAGGACGCTGTTCTTCCAGGGGATCGTGTTTCTAAGTGGCCAAGCATATTTTTAATCAGCTCTTTAGGAACTCCTTTAATTTCTTTTTGTAGTGACTAAGTATAGTATTTTTACTGTATTTTCAGTACATTAATATGGCACGTACTCTCAAGTACTACGGATTCATACACTTCGACCAGTGCATTTCCGATTTCCCGAAAGAAAACTCAAGAGCATATTTCTCAATTGGCGACAGGGAGCTGAAGATGCAAGTACTTACTGATGAGGTATGTTTACATTGTAAGCTTAGAGGTGTCATGTTCTTTGTTTCATACAAGAAACTTGAACTGTGCTAGAGCACTATATTACCAGATACCCCGTAGTATGCGAATCATTCACCCGCTACGTAACGCCAATTTTGCCGTTTTCCAGGCCCTCCCCCTCCTCTGTAGCCTCCGCAGCATAAGAATCGACCCTCTTTCCTACCGTTGCGTAAAAATTCGCGTCACAAAATCGCGATTTCCCACCCCTACATGTGTTGTTCTTTCTATTGTCAATGATATGAACGGGTGAAATACACTTTCGGCCTGCTGTCAGATGAAATAGTGGTAGATTAGGTAAAGAGAATCCCAAAGAAAGAGGTGCGTGTATGCTTCTCCAGTCGTTAGATACACAAGTTCATACAAAGCTCCCTCAAATATAAGAAAGTTAAATGAAAGATCAGGCATTTTGTCCTAAGAGACATGCTGGTGTATGCGTAAAAGCTCTCGTGAATGTATTTGCCAGAGGGAGAGCTTGCTCCAGCTGAAAAAGAGCGTTTGTTCATTGCTTGAAAATGGCTGACCTGTAGACTCGCTAGCGTTTCGTAATGGTATTATGTAGACCCCCTTATCCCCTCTTTTTTCTGTAATGCTTTGTAGCAGATCAAGTGACCCCCTTCCCCCTAGAGACATTACGTAACGAGTGGTGAATGATCCTTAACTGATCGTTGCCTTCACTTAGCGCAAGCCACTGATTATTTAAAGATCATAACATCTACGTTTGCGACTTTAGTTGGAAGACTTTCATAATCTCCTCCTGTATCTTTGTAGAATACTTCAAAGGAAGGAAAATTTTTAGTGTCCAAAATAAAATCCTGGAAGCTCTTTTTAACGGTGGGTATGTTTTGCTGTCATCATTTTAAAGTAGAAATTGCGATATTGAATGCCTTGGCTCGGATTGTCGTGGACTTAATTTCATCATCATCATTCTGGATTGAAAAGTTTTCTCGATGTACAGATTTATGTTGGAAAGCATTACATAAAATTATATGATGTACTCTTATCCGCTGTATTTTACAGGTTGTAAACAACAATATCAAGAACTCTCCAGAACTTTAGGAACTAGTTTATAGACCCCCGTTTTGCATTCATACTGTTATTGTCTTCAGCATTCGTTCACGTTAGCACATTTTCTGTTATCGAGTTTGATTGAGTTATTGCTCTTTAGCACCGAATAGAGGGGGCCTGATTGAAGATTTTTGAAAATTTACCACCCATTTCCATTTATTAAACAGCCCCCTCCCCCAACTAAGCACTTTTGAAAAAAGCCAACTCCCTCATTTTACTAACCTAAATATTTCAAAACTGTAAAAAGGATAAGCAAGTAAAGCACAATAATTGTGAGAATGCAAATCAATATTAATAACTAAGGAAATCAAAACAAACTTTCCCTTATGCAATATTAACAACTAATTGCAATAATTTTGAAATGTTTGGGTCCCCATACTTTCTATTGAACATTGACCCACCAACCATTAGCAGCCCCCTAAATTATGCATTTTAAGCAGAAATACTAAACCCCTCCTTATTATAACCTCCTTCTAGTTGGTGCCAAAGAGTATGCATATATCTTGGAGAAAGTTGACGTTTTTGCTTCGTTCCTCACAAATTAGTGCCGTGACTATGATACGCATTTAATTCATCATCTCTGCGTCGACATCATGCCTCCGAAACAGAAATTTACCACTGAAATTGCTGAAATTGTAACATCCAAGACATTATTCCTTATGTTGACACGGCATTGCGAAGGACCCGTGATTATTGTTGTTATTCTTATACATATATGCCTCGTGGTTTATTTGCATGAGTTTAAACCAAGTTTAGGAATGAGTCAAGCAAGACATAGAGCCAAACTCGCATAGTTTATTAGGATGAACTAATCCCTCAAGAGTTAACAGACATATATATATATATATATA
>WIPJ01067654.1:49109-70639 GCA_018155075.1 Cassiopea andromeda
ATATATACACACACACTAGGGGCGTCGTGGCATCTGTAGAGTAGGGGAGCCAAGTTCAATAATTCTCCGATAAAATTCGAAACCTTTGTCTTTATTAACAGCAAGAGTCCGAAAATTTCCGAAGAAGCATGAAAATGTCCGAAAAAATTGAAGGGGCCATAGTCCCACCTATTCCCCCAGCAACGATGCCCTAATATAGAAACACACATACTTATACACGTATGTATGTTTGTATGTATCATAGATTCATCAATTGTGTTCGCTAATATTTTGTTAATCTTATTTTTGTATCAGTGAACGTATAATGTTTGTAT
This sequence comes from Cassiopea andromeda, assembly GCA_018155075.1. Lineage (NCBI taxonomy): Eukaryota > Metazoa > Cnidaria > Scyphozoa > Rhizostomeae > Cassiopeidae > Cassiopea > Cassiopea andromeda. The sequence continues at coordinate 49,424 of WIPJ01067654.1, forward strand.
CGCAGTTTGTTGTTGCCGAGTTTATGGCAGTTATTTTTTATGCCAGATTTTCATTTACTCAATTTTTTGAAAATAAGCTTTCGTTCAATTTATACGGACATCTTTCTATGGAATATATGTCACGTGTCACTTTTTGCTCCTGACCTTGAATAGATGCGTGGAAAATTTATTTTGTCTTTTTGAGTCTGACTCTCCTAATATTTAATTGTCAACTTTAATTATTTGTCATACCTGATATGTTTGGTCAGTTTTTTGCCATATGCACGTTTTTGTATGGATAAAGTGTATAGGAATATTATGGCTCAGAACGGCTAATGCAAGGCTCAGGTTTCATCAAGACTTGGAATTTTTGTGTTTTCGAGTTATAGTATTATTGAAACATTTCTTGGGAATCGCAGTTGAATTAAAAATTTCAAGAGAAGAGCCACGACGAAAAACACCTTTTCCTCTTTATTTATTTCGACATTCCAATAATTACTAAAATTAGGACTAAGCCAATAGACGTACACGGTTTACTATAGACTTAGCTAATAGACATAAACGATATTGATACGTTTTTAGACATCATGTCTCATCCTCAGTTAATAAAACAGTGCTAGCGGGAGGTTTTACAAATGGGGAAAAGCAAGTAGGAAATCAAGAAAGTAAATTCACGGGGAGACTATAAAGAGAACTAAAGCTATTAGGGGAAAACTGTCAACTAGCCAAAAACATATAATACCTGAATAAGAAAATGAACTATCAAAACAAGGGAGCTATGGTAAACAGGCTATTACATTGTAAAGAATACGTGACTAAAAGCCTTAGGGAACTAAAATAAACAAAGGGGAATTGAGGAGCTCTGACAATTAGACGTGGGGCGATCTCTAAGAATAAGAAGACTTTCATGTATTAGTAAATCAAGTTCATTGTTAGTTTTATCGATAATACAAGAGTTCTCTAAGGAGGCACTGACCAGTGTCTTTATATGATCTCTAATGGCTGACGAGGCGCCTTTAACACTGTTACCTTTCTGATTAATCCCTAGATGCTCTCTACAGCGAACAATGAAATGGCGTGATGTTTTGCCATAGTAAGTAGCCTGGCAGCTACTACACGTAAACTTATAAACAACAGAGGAGCAAACGTGACTAGGGACACGATCTTTAAAGGGGAAAAGGCTGCCAATACGTTTGTTAGCCCGAAAAACGATCTTAAGGTCAACATGGGGGTAACTTTTACCAAGACATTTAGTAAGTCGTTTCTTGAGGTTTATACTATAGACACCTAGATAGGGAAGAAAAAGAAGTATAGGGAGTTTAGGGACACTACTGGGCTTTATGTCAACTACATATTGTTTGTTAAGAAACCCTTTAACATTCCGATCAATCAGTTGTGTTGGAAAACGATTTTGTTGTAGAAACCGTTTGATGTTACATATTTGGCTGTGAAAGGGCATATATGACAAACAAAATTGGAAAGCACGATAGATAAGAACAGAAATGAGATTAATTTTATACTGAACCGGTGAGCAACTATCAAAATGAGTGTATAAACCAGTGAAAGTTTTCTTCCGATATAAGTTATTAGCGAAACCATTCTTAACATGTGTAACCAGGATATCAAGAAATGATTTAGGAGTTGTCTTCCTCAAGCTCCTGTGTAAATTTGATATTGGGATGCTGGCGATTCAAGTAATTAAGAAAACATTCAACTTGAGTACTATTTTTAAAAATGCAAAAAGTATCATCAACAAATCTACGATGAAATCTAGGTTTATAATTGGATGGACAGTTAGAAAGAAAATTTTTTTCAAGAGCACACATAAATATGTTAGCAAAACTGGGCCCCAGCGGAGAGCCCATAGCCACTCCATCAGTTTGTTCATAGAGATGATTATTAAAAATGAAATGATTATTTTTTACTGAAAATTCAAGCAGTTTCTTAAACTATCGGTAGATTAACTTTTTCATTATATACTGGCATCACGAATGTATCCGGGCACCATCGAATTTGGTTGCGAATTCGTTGAGAGAAAATTGAATACGAATTTTTTAAAGACAATTTGCGTGAAAATCTGTGCATGAATTTTGGCTAAGCTTTTCTTGAAGCTTCTTCGGTCTTTCAATATATTAATTCTTGAAAAAATTCTACCTTCTCGCTTTGTACGCAAATGCAAATTGTCTTTAAAAGTTGTAAAAAATTTCTCTCCCAACGAATTCGAAACCAACTTCGAAAGTGTCCGGATACTTTCGTGAGGGCTGTGTATATACAATATTTATTACTCTGTTCCCCTTTTGATTTGCTTTACGATAAGGTAAGACGTCAACACAAATTTGAATATATTCCTTTAATTTTTTAGACAAAGCTACATGTCATGCACTTACGAATGATTTAATAATCTTATAAAACAGTGTGTACTCGTTTGTGTCCCATTTTTGTTGACAAATACACGAGCTCAATATCCGCGGCCTCGCTTTCGGTGAGGGGTCTGGATACTAATTAGGGGTGAAAGAGCTGTTGAACTTCCATTTCACTTGCTTTGATGATAACACAAACGAAGGAATTTCGTACAGTTTACCGATACTTGAGAGCTATTTTGCTTGTTTTCCTGTCTTTGATTGGTCTGTCGTCACACTAGAACAGCTTTTTTAAACGCTTCTTGAATACTTTTTCTTCCAGACTACGCATACAACAAAAGTCAACGGATACTGCGCTGTTGTTGGTTGCAGTATATTTCATTTCATTTCATTTCATATATATTTAAAGTTGGTTAATACATAGTAATAAAGTAATTTACAAAAAATACTAATACTAATTCAAACCAACTGCTAACCTAAAATTTAAAACTTAACTACAAAAATTTTTAAGACAATACTGGATAAATTAACGCTCCTCCTTGCCTATGTGCAGATATGGCACGTGCAACTTTTGCCATCCCAGTGGCGTATTTCTTTCTTAAATTTTTGAATGGTTATGGCCCCTTTAACATTGTCCCTGAGAGTGTTCCATAGCAGACTTCCCTTAAATGAAAGTGAGCTTGTTCCAAACATTAGAGACTTTGCGGCTGGGAGCTTACACAAATCTTTTTTGCGTAAATTGTACGGTAAATCCTCTTTTATGAAGAATTCCGCCATGTATGCAGGGTTTAAATTGTTCAATGTCTTGTAAATCTCGGTCATAAGGAATTTTAAATTGCGTTGGTGTGTCGTTTTTGTTCCACTTTTCTCTAAAAGTTGTTCAAATGTAGATTCATATTCATCGCATAATACTCTCAGGGCCCTTTTGTGTGTCTTATTTATCTTATTATTTGCAGCTTTGCTACAAAATACCCAAATTAGGGGGCAATAAGTAAAATTCGATATTACAACAGAGTTAAAGAGGACTTGAGACTTTTGTATCCCCAGGTATGGTCTAACCCTCCGAAAAGTACTTACTTTCTGGTTTACCTTAGTACATATTTCTTTGACATATGTTTTGAAAGTCAGTTTTCTATCAATTTTTACACCCAAGAGTTTTACTTCTTCATTTTGTAAAATAAATTGTCCGTTAACATTTAGGCATAATTTATTTGCACGCTTGTGGCCCAGAAACATCATTTGAAATTTACTAGGGTTTGCTCGCATTCCGTTTTCAGTAAACCAGGTAAGTAATTTCTGGAGATCATTTTCAAACCTAATCGTAGCATCGTCTAAAGACGTGCTACATGAATATAGGGTGGTATTATCTGCAAAGTTGCATATTTCAGACTCTAAGTCCATGAGAAACATGTCATTTATGAAAATGTTGAACAATAATGGTACAAGTACGGACCCCTGTGGTACGCCGATGGAGATACGTTGAGCAGTGCTATTCTTGGAGCCGACTTTAACCCTCTGTGATCTATTTTTCAAGTAGCTGTAAATTAGTTTTAATGCATTTCTTTGAAAGCCGTAAGCGCTCAACTTTGCAATTAAAAGATCATATAGTATGCAATCATATGCTTTTGATAAGTCCATCAGGATAGTACCCACTATGCTAGAGCTATCAAGGCATTTTTTCCAGCTTTCAATAACCCGAACTAGTGCATGCTGAGTACTATAACCTTTTCGAAAACCAGATAATAATGGTGATAAGATATTTGCAAAATATTGGTACATTTGATCAAATTTGATTCGCTCAAACACTTTCGCAATAGATTGTAAGACGCTAACGGGCCTATATTTTACTTTTTGGGTGGTATCCTTGTGTTTATGGATGGGGGTAACATAAGATTCTTTAAGTATTTCTGGAAAGCAACAGTTGTTTATGGCTGTATTTATACAGTCAGTTAAGTAGGGGCACAGGGCATCTAGCTCGGCTCCACCATCTTGTTTGTCCAGCTTTCCGAGCGTTAAAAAAAACTTATCTAAGAGAAAAGAAAGGATAAGGCTTGTAAATCGTACGACACTGAAGCAAATGAGCCGGAATCCTGGTCAGAGTGACATGGTTTGCTCAATGTACTTTGTTGATGGTGAACCTTCATTCGAAAACCCCTATCCCACTGTCAACCTTGGATATGAAAAAGCTCCCAAGCAACTTGAATGGAATCTTATACCGCTGAATTTTGTTATGCCGGTATCTAAGAAAGGGCGCTAGTGCAGTTTTGTACCGCCTCCATGTCTGGCATTATGAAATTGACCAAATATGGTGCGATTACTACATAGAAAAGCAACCCTGTTAAGCACATTTTGATACAGACAAAGTGATATTTTCTATGGCTAATAAGATAGCAAAGCTCAATCAAGAAAAATAACACTTGAAAGAAGGCATACATGAACTGTGTAAAGAGGTTAATGATTTTAAACTGAACAGCAATTCAAGAAAGCCACATTCAATAGCAGCAAATCTGATTCAAAGATGAAATTTCTCACCTTCGATGAGAAGTTTCATGCTGTACTCCGTAACTATCTGTTGTTGCACCTCTTCCGCTGATTTTACGAGTGGCATGTTGTTCTAGTGTGCGACAAAAACCCTTGCCACAAGTTCTTCCTTATGACCGGATACTTTTAATCAACGAAGACGAAGAAAATCTTTTAGCTCCTCAACTTTCAGTTTTGAGATTACTTCCAACTCAATAGCGACATATCTATCCACCGATCAGTGGCGTTGTTATGAATGCCAAAATACTAGGAAATATACAGTTGTATGCGTAGTTGGCAGAGCAAAGTATTCCAAAAGCTTTTTAAAAAGTTGTTCTAGCCTGATGACAGACCTCTCAAAGACATGAAAACATGCAAAATAGCTCTCAAGTATTGGTAAATTGTATGAAATTCCTTCGTTTGTGTTATCATCAAAGCAAGTGAAATGGAAGTTCAACAGCTCTTTCACCCCTAATTAGTATCCAGACCCCTCACCGAAAGCGAGGCCGCGGATATTGAACTGGTATATTTCTAGACACTTCCAGAACCCCTATCTAACAATAAAACTATAGTAAAAACGAAGTTCTAACAAAAACAGAATGCTAATGAACCTAAGTTAGAATGTTCTCGAATGTCTACTTTAGTAGGGTTGGTAACGATGCTAAAATTAAACAGAAAGCATTACCCAGCATACTGCAACGATACAACGAGTAAGAATTGTTCAGAATTGTTTGGAATATTCTAGATTACAAAGTAAGTACTACGATTGTTCTAGATTTCCCGACACTGGGGACAAGCCCCAGACCCCTGGCTGTTCAACAGCTCTTTCACCCCTAATTAGTATCCAGACCCCTCAGCGAAAGCGAGGCCGCGCATATTGAACTGGTGTATTTCCTACTATATCCTCATCAACTGCAAATCATCTACTTTTTATCTATATACTGATTCGTAACTTTTCGTAGTATATATATTTTTCGCCTAAGAGAATTAAATTTGAGTTAGCAGCCTTGACGTTTTTACAGCCACAGTTTACCTTTGACTCATGTCAAAGTACCACGTGGCTGATAAATTTTCACTTAGATCATTTGTCGTCAAAAGATATTTGAAAGCTTTTTCATTATTGAAAATGGAATTTATCTTCAGTTTTCAATGACAAAAAGCTAGATATAACTGTTTCAATTTGATTCCATTAATTTGCTATTCAAAATCCAAAGTTAAATCACTCTCTATACACAATCAAAAAGAATCTCAACACTTGGGACTTCCTTGTTCCATTGTTTTGCTTCGAATCTCATTGTGTAGGATGTCATTGTTTTGTTTCAAATCTCATCGCATTCTGCTTTGCAATCAAACTCTACCTTCCATATGGAAACAATAGTATCTCCCTCTTCAATTACCTGGATTTTCAAACTGTACGATTGCAATTACTATTTTGATAAAATTGTGCTTTTAGCTTGAAGTAGTTCTAAGCATTAATCACATTTCTAGTTCAGATAGCAGCTGAACAGTTTCTGAATTATTGTTGAATGATCTACGTTCAGAGTCAGGGGGCAGTTTACTGGTTTGAAGGAGATTACGTGACTCCTATATAGGATAAATGTTGTCTTATAAGATTCAAGTAGAAAGTGTGGGCGGTGTTCCATTCAATTGTGCGTAATCAAAGCAAAAATGATATCGAAAAGTTTGAACCAGGGATGCGCAGAACTAGAGGGTGTGTTGATACCACACCCTACATTTTGCCGAAGCTATTTGTAACCAATTGCTTTCTCTGTAGACATTTGGCTCTTCAGCAATGGTCTAAAGTGCTTCTACGGTTAGGTTTCCCGAGGATTTCCCTGCTTAGAACAAAATTTCCTTGTGAAGGTAAATGTTTTCGCTTTATTGTCTTTGAGTTTGGTTTACAGTTGAATCATTCAAAAAGTGCAGAAATTGATCCTGCGTCTTTCCTCACGAAAACAATGGGCTGAGAAATACTAAAGTTCACATCTCCCAGTATACCTACGCTATTTTAGCAGAATATAGCAATTTGAGACCACCCCACTCAGGCACTTGTTGTCAGCCTACACAACAAACTCAACTTAAATTTTGACTGTTGATAAAAAATATAAAAATGCCGAACATAAAAGAGAATTTCGCATGCAGAGCTAGTGAAAGTTCTTTGGATGATTAATTTCCTGACAATTCTATATACATCAGAGAATTTCCCTGATTTTTCTTTGAACATTTTGTTTCCTTTTTAGTTTCCAAGAAGTTCCCTTCAAAGTGGAAGCACTACTCGTCTATAAACGCTGACATTGAGATCATCGCTTGGCGGTAATTCAGGAAGATTTAGTGGCCTTACGGTAAAGCAGACCCCCTCAAAAGTCCTACGTGAAGGTATTGTTCTGAGCTGAGAACTTTCTTCAATAGCACCAGACATCAAAGTAAACTAAGTTGTGAATGTCAGCATTTTATATGCCAGAAAGCAATTTTAACAGTAATTGTTGGCTAGTCTTCTGCCTTGCTTATCTTCACTTTGCAAATAATATGAGAACTTAAAATGCGATTTTCATTTTATTTGCTTCCTAATACGTCATTACCGTAAAGAAAAATGGTAAATTATCATCAGTTATTTGAGGATGGCTCCGTTTTCTTTCCTTGCTCTGCATTGAAAGAAAAATTTGGAATTGAAGAAATTGTATTTGCAAACAACAAGCTGATTTGATTCTATTTTAATTTCATGTCTGAACAGAATTTATCTATGAATTTAGAATAAGAGAAGAAATTCTAGGCCATATGGTTAATATTTACGGGAAAGACCGGAGGCATGAGTTATTGCATAAAAAAACATTTGTGAATAAGATTTGCTTTTGTGGGAGGCGTTCTTTGATTGATTGACTTAGAGTTCAGAAATGGTATAGATGCCATGTTTGATAGGAATGGTTTACATCAGGGTTGTGAAAACCATGGCCCGCGGAACAAATGCAGTTTTATGCTACAAGTCAGGCGCGCAACTAAGAATTTTCGAGGGCCGGGGTCTTATCCACGAAAAAGGGCACACTAAAACTTTTTAAAGAAGATACGGCCTTTGAATACTGTTTTGTAGATTCATCAGCAAAGGAAATAGTGTGGATGTTTACTTGTATGGTTATTTCTGAAGTCCAATGGTTCTCATTGGAGTCTCTTTTAACGGTAACGAAGGAAAAACGGAGACAACTTTCAATCTACGGAAAAAACCCTTTTTGGTGTAAAGAGAGCGCTGCAAAAAAGGCTCTTTCGTTCTTTTGTTGAAAGTAACATGGGCCCAGACCCCCATAACCCCCCTAGTTGCGCGCCTGCAAATGTATGTACTGTGTTGGCCAAGGCTGATGAATACACGTGCTTTATAAGTAACCTACCCCCAAGCCTAGTTTCAAAAGTCCCTTGCTCTTGTACTTCTAATAATCAAATTGTTGTACACTTTTTTTATAAGGAACCTAGCTCAAGGCCTAGTTCTAACAGTTCCTTATTCTTGGACCTATTTAACAAATTACATTGCTAAAAGTTTTCCTTTACCTGCGCATAAAATGCCATGAAAGTGGTACAGGCACAAAAAAACAACAAAATTCTGAATTTCGCTTCTAATTTTGGCCAGAACCCAAGATTATAAGCGCAAAAAGGTAGGAAAGAAGTTTTATAAATGTATCTATGTGAGTTTTGGCTGTAAATGAATGGAACATGTTTCCTGATTCTTGATTATTTGCAGTAATAATAATTCAAATACTTTCCGTTAGTAGTATAAGCTCTTTAGATATTTCGGTCTTTTACATGTAGCTTCCTTATAAAGTGGCTCCTTATATATAAAACAGCGTGTAGCTTATAGTCCAATTTAGGGTAGTTTTGTCAGCATGATGGCCAATCCCTTCATCTTTTCTTCTCTATTTGGCACCACAGGCGCACGAAAGAGGGTGGGAGGGACAGTGGCGCTTTTAGGGAGCCATGGCTCTAGGCCCGCGCTTTTGATAACCCAGAAGGGCCCCGCGTCTGAGAAAAAATGGAAAAGAATTCACAGGAAAACATGTAAATACTTCAAACAAGGGCCCCGCGTTCCCTAAAACCGCCACTGGGCAGGGGGCTGCAGCCTACCCTAGTTGGGAAGAGATCCTCTACATTCCGGAAATGGTCCTGAGAGAACAATAGGGCATTCGAGCAGCTTTTCTGACTGATCTCCATATCACCTTACTTATTCGGGTAGAGCCCCCTATATTTTTTGTCCTCCTACGCCTATGTTCGGCACTCACTGAAAAACGTTGTTCACCTCTGGATTATATAAAAAGAAATGTAACTGAGAGACTCAGTTTTTGATTGATGCTCTAATTGGAAAGCTAACAGTCAATCTCGAAAGAAAGGTAAGTCCATGTATGTTCATAAGAAAAAAGCTTATAAGAAAATGAGGCTCAAATCGTTAAAACCTTAAGAAAATCACGAGGCTCAATTTCCAAAATTTAGTGATTTTATTGGCCAAAAATCGATATTTCGTCGTTATTGCATTCACAAGGTTAAAAATAGAATTCAAATTCAAGTATACAATATTACTTAGAAAAATGTTTAGCATTCTAGCCAGTTTATATCAGTAAAAATTAAGAAAAATTCAAGAAAATCTAAGGCTCAATTTCGGGAAAAGTTAAGGAAATTGAGGCTCAGGCAAAATGAAGGTTTTCTTATAAACAAGACGTGTACATGCGTAGACGGCATATTCCTCACTTTGGTGATTGAGGGCAGAATAATATAAAAATGTATGGCTTTTATCACCAGCCTTAAGGACAAGGTTTTGTGGAACTATGCTTATCATGATTGTTAAGAATCGTTGCTTTTAGTCCAAGGAGAGTTTCAAGCAAAGGAGACTATCCAACAGAACGCTCTAAGCTGCTGAAAGACAAAACATAAATTTTCAGCTTTATCTCGAGTAGCCTTATAATGTTTCCATGTGCCTCCAAGTCAGTAGAGCTGGTCGCTTCGATGAAATGCATTCCCCTTCACAACTCACTTTGTTGGAGCAAACGTATATTTTTACAGGACAGTTCCGTCTAGTCCTAAAACTTTGGTAGCGCTTTTCACGCTTTAAGTATCAGAACATTCTTGAGCTTTTCCATGTAGAACTTTTTGAGTTCCAAGTATTGTGCAGGCACATTAATGGAAAGTGAGAAAGCTCAATCGGCTTAATGTAAACTTGAAATGATGATAAATCTTATTCAACAACAAAACATATTTAGCATTCCGTACCCAGATAATTCGAACTTTAAATGCACAAGATATGGCCCATGTGAAAATTACTCGTGCGTCTTAGCAGCCAAAAGTATACTGGTCCCTTTAAAGGAATCCGAGATGAAAAAGATTGCTTAAAACGTTCCCAGATTATCAATTGGCGTTGAAGATTCAGATGAAGATCAGGACAGTATAGTTAACTAATTGTAATAAACTTTCAAAGCTGCTAGCTCAGGCTTCTCGATGGAAGCAATGCAGATATTCTCAATGATTCAGAAATCCACTCAATCATTCACTTTGGGGGTGGGCTTATTACAGAGTGTGTTCAATAGACCTTTCACGATATGTATAGCAACCTTTTACAGCAATCAAGGTGATGCATATTAACTTATATAAAAACAATTTTCTTGTGGTCATTTAGCTCCTAGTAAGGATTCTTGGGTGATAGGTAAAGAGTCAGCTAACGGAACAAGCTTTCAACATTCACCCTACACTTTTATGCAAGTTAGATCAATGTTGTTTCATACGTAGGTACAGGTTGGGATTTATCAGAGACAGCAACATAATATTTTTGGTGGCGGAGCGCTAGTAAATGTTGGGGCTCTATTCATGCTCATTGACAGTACTTCATGATGTTTAGTACAATTGCTGAAAAAGAAGAGGGCTAGAGCCTCTTTAGTTTTCCAGCTCTGCAGCTTCTGCATATTTCATTTCATTCATTCCCTTTTGTTAAAAATATAGATGGTACAAGTTTCAGTAAAAAAAAACTGTTTTCAATTAGATATTGCTGGTCTTCCTGGGGATCGTGCTCTGGGGATGGATGCAAGCTGTGCAGGAATTCCTTAATTTCTTTTTGAACGAGGTAGTAGTGGAACTCATTCTTATATATATATATATATATATATATATATATATATATATATATATATATATATATATATATATATATATATATATATATATATATACATATATATGCCATGCAAAAATACTAAAACAAAAACAATCAAAATAAGAACTAAGTAATTTAAATGCTAATTTACAATCTTACATAACAAGAGTAACAACGTAACAACAAATAAAAGTAAAAGAAAATTTGCGGGAATGAAATGTTGCTAATTGTGAAAATCAAAATCTGATATTGATTTGAAGAAAGAGGGCAGAGAATAGGACATCTTTGTCTTATTGTCCAAGTTATTCCAAAGGGGGCTCCACTGTATGAAAAACAGACTGCATCAAGATCTCATATTTGAGACATTAACACATTATAGTATGTTGATATAAAATCCACTTTGAAAGAGACTACAGTTAGCATCCATTGAGATTGATAAGAACGACTTCATAGTATTGCAAAAAGCTATTCTTAAAAGTCCTAAAATCTTCCTACTTCAAATGAACAGACTACAAGCTCTAATATTAGAGAGAAATATTCCAGGAAATGATTTGCAATTTGCCGGAGAAATGTAAAAAAATGCTTCTTAGAAATTATTTCTTAATCCTCAAAAACTCCTTAAAAGGTCCTTGATTTTATCTTCTCATCAAAGCGTGAATCATGTTGGCAATGCTTCATGAGATTTTCGTACAACACTTTTTTTATAAGAATAAAATTTATAAGAATATTGCGGCTCAACATCGCTGAGATTTAGAAATAATTTTAAAATAATGCAAGGCTCATGCTTCATCAAGACATAAGAATTTTTTGTATCCTAGTTATAATACTGCTTTTAGTTGTACTTTTGCATTATCGAAACAAAATATAAACTCTTGTTTAGTTTTATGATATAGTAAAGCAGCAATAAAGATTGGAATATATTCCTTAACTTTCTAAGCGGAGTTACACCTTTGGTATTTAAGAATAATTTAAGAATAATTCTAGGCTCAAAATCAGAAAAAATGAAGAAAATTGAGGCTTGAAAAAAATTTAGATATTCTTATAAAAAAAGACTGAATTTCTAGAAGTGAAGAGGCAACAGCACCCACAACCCCCGGCTTTGTTCCCTATGCAGTTACAGTTGCCTTCAAATGATACTAAAAAGCACGTGGATACAATCTCGCGGAAGGTCTACCGTACCTTAGAAATATTGATGCATGCAAAAAAGTTTTTACCACAGAACTTCCTGAAGAACTTGTATATAAGCATAATAGAGTCACATTTTAGATATTGCTCCTCTGTCTGGGGGTTTTGTAGCACAACTTACATAAACAGACTCCAAAAGCTACAGAATAGAGCAGTTAGAATGATAACTAACAGTGCATTCGATACCCCTGCCAAACCACTATTAGCAAACCTTGGTCTAAGATCGATGAGAGAACTTAACGAAAATGAGTTAAAACTAATAACTTATAAGTCCCTCAATGACCTTGCTCCAAATTGCTTTAGACAACTTCTAATTCGGAATTCTCAAAAATCTTGTCGAGCCCTAAGAAACACTGATAGAGATTTGAAGTTGCAACTAATAATGGGCAAAAAGGATATTCTTTCAGAGAAGCAAAATCGTGGAATGGTTTCTCAGCCGGTGCTAAATGTGCACCATCTCTGGTATCTTTTAAATCTTATTTGTAAATGGTTGTTTTACATATCTAATTATATACACTTTTTAATTTAGAGTTTTAAAAAATATGTACCTTTTTGTAAGATTTTAGCGTATACTTTGTAAATAGACGGCCCCTAGCAAACCAGCTCTGCTGAATGGGCCACCGCCTGTAATATTGAAATAATAATAAAAATAATAATTAACAATACTGTTAGCATTCATTGCAATGGATGGAGAACGAATTCACAGTATTGTAAAAGTTATTCTCTTTGACCGTTTTTTTCTTTCAGTGCGTAGGTTTGGTTTATAAACAAGGGTGCATGTTAATTACATGTGCATGGTTAACTCGTCTGAATTGAATCGCGCACGAAAATCAACTTTACTGAGTAAATAGCATTGTTGAATGCCGTTTTATCTGACAGCATATTTATCCTAGTTCATTTTGATCCCCGGGGCATTACATTTGCTTTTAATCAAGCTTGAGAAGAACAAACCAGATTTCCCTTTGAAGATGCACGTTAATTTGCCTTAGATGCAAACATTTCGCGTGGGAAATTAAACAAATGCGTGAAAACTTGAGTTTTATTTCAGGACTTTCCATTCAACTGTCTTTAGTCTGTTATTATTGTTTACAACAAAATCTGAATAATTAACAATGTGTATTTTAAAAGAGTTTTGCATTATCATTCTTCTTGTCCTATCCATTTCTTAACCGACGAGAATTTGTTGTGAGATATGTTCAAGGATGGCGCTATCTGGGATGCTTGTAGGGGCTGGAGACCCCAAAATTTCACTAATACCCTGTCGTCTCTTTAATTTTTGAAGATTTCTATGCATAGTCAGAACTTCCATAACTCATATGTCCATATTTTAAGCCAATCTAACTGCGTGGCCTGTGTCAATTTTGTCCTTGACTTCCCAGCATTTCCTGCCTGGCAGCACGTCTTGGTTTTTCATCATTGCCGTTAGGAAAAGCTTTTTTTATGCCAGACAACAACGTTAGTCTTCCCGAACTGTTATGGCCAGATATGGTTTAATACTAACACGGAAGGACATAAGAGATAATCTTTGGGGATGCAGGATGGTGATACGCGTTGGCCCCTACACCTTGCAGATCTTGGATAATGAAGTCACGCCCATTTTTCACTACTATTATTATCCTATCTTAGAAATTTACTTTTTGCTCCAGAAACCAAAAGCCTTCATTATCAATAGGCAATCCTTGCACGCCCAGTTAATATTTTGAAGTTTGAAGAATGATTCGAGAATATTGCAGAATTTGCCGAATGCTATGAGAATAAGCCAAATTTACCAATAGGTTCGAAAATATCAAGGGGTATAGCATCTCTTACACCCTCCAATACATCTGTCTTTGCATACTAATATAACTAGCATCATTAGAGAGGTGATAGACATTTTGTATTATCACATAAAGAAAAACACAGAAGTAATCTATTACGGTAATTATTGATCTAAATAGTCGTCTATTGTATGTAATTTATGTCATATTACGTCGTACTACTCTTCGATTCGTCTTTTTCATCTCATATAATGCAATTTGTTTATTTGTTCTTGCTGAGTCTACTTTTCATGTACTAGCTGCAAATACCACCAGGCAGCACACTTTGTGCCAGAGGTGGCACCAGAAATGTTCCGACGGGGGGCTGACTCTTCCAACGAGGGGGCTGAAATACGGTTTTCATGGTACTAGAAATGCCAAAAATCTCCGAAAGAATAGTTTCTCACCTTTCAATGGGGGCTAGTATGTTCCAATGGGGTTATAGCCCCTCTAGTCCTCCTCTGGTGCCACCCCTTCTTGGTTTCTTTTATTTCATTTTCTATATTTGTTTATTTCATTTATGTTATCTCAGTTTATATGCGTTTTTAGATGCTCTTAACAACTTATTATGACACAAAACATCGTATACATTTACACGCTTTTTTTATAAGGAACCGATGTATAAGGAACCTACATGTAGAAGGCCGAAATATTTAAAGAACTAATACTATAAAAACGGAATCCCTAAGAAACTTTTCGATTTGACGGATTTTTTTAACTGCATGCATCAAGAACTAAAAAAGATTGGCATACAGGTGAAATAATGTGGTACAACACCAAGTTGGCTGAATATCGAGCTCTGTAGGAAAATTCAAGCGAAGATTATATTACATCGGATGACTGTAATGGAATAGACATGATATTCATTGATTAACATTTAACCTTTGAATTTGTAAAACTTTGCTCCTACCTTCTTTTTGCTTTTGCTCCTCAGCTCTAGCCAAAAGTAAAGGCAAAATCCAAAGTTTTATGTTTTTCCTACTTCTATACTATTTTTATGCCACTTGATGTGCAGTGAAAATTAAGGAACTATTAAGGAACTTTTTGGTACTACAGTTTGCTGATTTGAGGTCTAAAAATAAGGAACCTTATGAAAAAAGCGTGTATCTTTGACACCGTTTACACTGCACTGGTGCAACTTCTGTTCTGTAACTGGTATTACGGATCAACTGCATTTGCACTGCTCCGGTGCAGAGGTTGGACGAGATAGCCTTCCCTTTTACATTTTGCTGGCACGAGAAGTGCACTGTTTCGGTGCAAGAGTTGTAGTGCTTTTTAGCAGGTACAGAAACCGTTTCAATAGGAGGAGCAGGAAGTGTCACTGAGCAGTGTAAACGGTAAGTTGATCCGTAACACCATTTGTTACGGTATAGAAGTTGCACCGGTACAATGCAAACAGGGTCTTAGACAGCTTTTAGTTTTCAATAAGCCCTACAGCAAAAGTTGAACATCTTTTTCTAATTATTGTTGATTACCCAATTTGCATATGTATGATTGTTATTATTGTTCTTAGTTAAATTAATGATGGAGATATACACTGACAGCCAAGCAAAAAATAATCCAAAAATTTTTATCACTGCACGAAATCATAAATTGTGCCCAGAGAGTTAGGAAATTTGGCCTCATTTTTACCTGATAAAAGGCTGGTTGTTCACCTTTTCTTCAAAGAACGAGGAGGTGGAATACAAGAAACGAAAAAAACTGACAGGCAAACTTGGTATGGACTTTTCTTTCCTTACTGAAAGTCAGAGCTGCCGAGAGAATTCAGAAGCCCAGGACAAATCGGTAGATGAGGCCCCCTGCGAGCGAAGCGAGGAGAATACTTTTATGGTCTAGAAATTGAAAATGGAAAATTATTGCTAGTTCACCTGATTGCCATACTCATTTTTTTAGAACAAACATGTTTATAAGAAAAATGAGGCTGAAATTGGGCAAAAATTAAGAATCATTTAAGAAACACAGACAGATAGGCTTAAAGATCTTTTTTAAAAGCAAATTTTTGATCAAACTAGAAATAAACTATGATCAGCATTCATTGAATGTCTCGCAAAAGCTGAACATCCTTTTCTTGCATCATAGTTTTCTAATATGGGTTTTTATTGTCATTGGAAGTCTTTAAGTTTAAGAAACATTTAAGGCTAAATTTGACGAAATATAAAGAAACATCCAGGGTTAAGCCAGAGAGTTTGTTTCTTATGACAAAATGTGTAAATGCAAAAATGGGCGTGATATGAGGCGTGGCCCATGTAGTTTTCTGCTCTTGCTTTTCTTTCATGATTGACTACCATGTTGAATTTCTTCCTTTAATTTGCAAGAGAATTCACATCTTCTGCTACCCAATAATAATAACTTGCGGCTCAAATGAAAGAATTTAAGAATATTGAGATGCATTGACACTTCTGTACGATTTCAATATCAACGCTTTCTCAATTTTATCTTAAAATAATGTTATAAGCTATGATGCTTAGTGGCAAACTGCGTGTACACCTCAATTACTCTCTTTTTTATAAGAACCAGTAAATCGAGGTTCAGCCTGGCTAATCTTAATTTTTCCGATATTTTGATGCTGAATTGTTCTTAACTTGCTCTTAATTGGTGTAGGCAGTTCAGAAGTACATCGAAAGACAATGGATGTTTTGATGGATTGAGAGCCCATTAGTAAAAAATTGCATCCGAGATGGTCTCTCTTGCCTATCAATGTTTTTTATTGAAAAAGTTAGCAAGCAAGCATAGACAATGTTAGCACAGTATCTAGTTTCGCTACTTCGCGAAAATCAAAGAAGAGAAGTGGAAAGGTTGTAAATTCTCCTCAGGCTAATAAGGAAAGGACATTCCATGTCTATATGTTAGTTGAAAGCTTTGCATCGTTGTCCAAAACTACATTTTACGACAGTAATCAACCTCAGCTTTAATCTTAATTCTTTCTTAATTTTCTATCAATTTTCGAGCTCGTGTTCTTATAAAGTGTTCATATAAGAAAAGAGTATCATGGTAGAACTTGGCCACCGGAAGGACAAATGTTGAAGAAAAACCACAATATGTTATAAACATTTTGCTAGAAATATGAGTTCATATGGACCCAATGATTTTCATAGGTCTCAAAATTTATTATTGACCAGCTCTTAACACTTTCATCCGTCCAGCCCGACTTTCCTATGATCTTCAGGCTTTTGCCAAATCCTAGAACGCAGAATCTTTTCGCAATCTGTGTAAGGGGCATCACAGCTTCATTTCCAGGGTTTTTGAAAACGCATCCTACTTTTTCCCCTTACCAGATACTTTCGCTCTTGATTTTTGAAGTGTAAACGTTTGATGTAGGAAAGACTTATGTGATTTGACACGTAATTTGTTGACCTTCAACAGTTTTTGCAATAAAGTATTCAATAGGCGCCTTTTTCTCACGCTACTAAGAATCGATTTTGCCTAGGTCGTCATTTTTTAACCCTTCTTTGCCATCCACACCCTTTCTGTGAAAACGATCAATACTGATTCATAAGTTTCTGGAGTCTGGTTGCATATTTGCAGCACATCTCAGCACACGTTTCCGCTTCAAAGGGGGACATGAACAAGTTTCCAACAGACTGTAAAGGACTGGACACTACCTTTGTAAAAATATAGTTTATAGGTAGATTAAGATTTAGAATCGCTGAAATTTGGGAAAAATTTAAAAATAATTAGGCAATGCAAGGCTCAAGTTTATGAGTTAGATTTTTTATGTATATGAATTATAGTACTGTTTGTAAATTAACTTTTGCGCCATCGATACAATATTTATTATTCTATTCCACTTTTGTTTTGCTTTATGATGAAGTAAGACACTGACAAATATTTGAATGTATTCCTTTCATTCTCCGACAAAAGTACACCTTTGACACTATAAGAAATAGTTCATACGATGAGCCGTAGATGAGCCGAACCTATGCATTTAGCAATTTGAGTAGTTAAGTTTTCGGTTCAACGTATGAAACGCTCTCTCTCATCTCCTCGATTAGTTTAGCTACTGAGAGAGCTCCTCCTTTAAGAAATTCCCTTATACAATAATTCTTTATGCTTGTTAGTTTCTGTATGTTGTAATCTTTTATGAGTATTCTGTATTTTCTTTATTAATTTTGCTTGTAATTGTATGATGTGGAATTTTAAAATTAAATGAACTGAACTGAACTGAACCACAGAAAAGCATCGGCTCGAGCTACAGTCACGCTGTTCATTGGTTCAACACTGGCTCATATCCTCCGATTGCGCCATTGTTGAACCAATGCTATAATAGTTTTGGGTCATCTATGGCTCATCGTATGAACTAGCTCTAAGATAGCTTAAGAATAAACCTAGTCTCAAAGCTAGAAGAATACAGAAGTATGTAGTGAAACTGCTAGAAGCATTATTAAAGAATATTTTATGATCTTAGACAAAATTAAACCATCTAAAGTCCTTTTTATAAGATACCTAACTATTTTCCGAGCCTCAGTATTCATAGATTTTTCTAATTTGAGCCTAGAATTATTTTTAAATTATACTGAAATACCAAAGGTATAGCTTTGCCAAAAAAATTAAGGAACATATTCCAATCTTTGTTGATACTTTACTACATTGAACTAAGTAAGAGTTTACATTTTGTATCGATAATGCAAAAGTACATTTGAAAGCAGTATCATAACTAGGGTACAAAAATTCTAATGTCTTGATGAAGCTTGAGCCTCGCATTATTCTTAAATTCCAATGATTGTGAGCTTCAAGGCTCTTAAAAACTTTATTCTGATAAAAAAGTAGTGATACGCATTTGCTAAATGCAGCAAGCCCCGAGCAGCAGACGTACTATGACAAGGGAACTCTGGTTTATTTAAGATGTATTTGAGAACGAATAGAACACTGAACTGAATTGGAGCTACGTTTGAGTTCTTCAGCAGTAAAAGCTGCTTGCTTTAAATCGTACATTTGTTATCAAACAAAGCCAATAAAGCTGTATATGCAATGGGGAAGTTAAGTAAATAAAAATCAGCGAGAAGTTATTCAAAGAGATAAAATGATCAAGTAACAGCACTTTCAGTTTGAAGTGGATATCAGGAGTAAGAAAGTTGCTCATAAAACTGGTTCTGCTACTAGTCCTCCCTTCTTGATACGAGCTTGTTCTTCTTTATGTGCATGCTTTTGAGTTATACCTCATAGAGTTCACCCTTACAGTCTCAAATTTCATTGAATCAGCTCCAAATTGCCACATCTCTTCATCACACGTTTTTCTTGCAAGTTTCAGCAACTTCCTACAAGACACACCCGCATATTGTGAGTATATCTAATAAAGCCGTACCCCCGGCTTTGTCTGGTTCGTTTGCTCGTTATAAGGCAGATGCAAAACTGCAAGAGACGCCATTCAACGCAGAGGTTCAGCTTGTTGGTAAGTAAAGCATAATTTTTGTCTTCATTCAGTCAATCTTTTTTGATATGATTACGCAGCATTTTCCATCAATAGCTTCAAAACATTTTCTTCCATGTGATGGACACATAAGGG
The DNA here is from genome assembly GCA_018155075.1 of Cassiopea andromeda. Taxonomy (NCBI): domain Eukaryota; kingdom Metazoa; phylum Cnidaria; class Scyphozoa; order Rhizostomeae; family Cassiopeidae; genus Cassiopea; species Cassiopea andromeda. The sequence goes on from WIPJ01067654.1 coordinate 68,882, forward strand.
AACTTCAAGCAGACCATAAAATATATCTAGTAATCATTATTTCATGGAAAAGAATGAGAAAGCAACTTTTTGGAGATAAACAAGGAAGGACGTGCAACAGAAATGCTTCAAGCAAAATGAAAACATGTTTTTTTTTATAAGAAAAAAGTTTATAAGAAAATGAGGCTCAAATCGTCAAAATCTTAAGAAAATGTTAAGAAAATCACGAGGCTCAATTTCCAAAATTAAGCTTTTTTATTGGCCAAAATCGATACTTCCTCATTATTGCATTCAAAATGTTAAAGATGAATTGCAAATTCTAGTGTGCAATGTTAGTAGCGAATGTTTAACCCATTTTAGCCAATTTTACTTCAGAAAAAGTTAAGAAAAATTGAAGAAAATCTCAGGCTCAATTTCGGGAAAAGCTAAGAAAATTGAGGCTCAAGCAAAATGACGGTTTTCTTATAAAAAAACATGTATTGATGCTTTTTTAAAGACACCTGGCTCACGACCCAGTAGTATACTCTTCTAAGATTTTGGCTGTATTCTAGTTCTAAGAGATTCTACAAAGCTTCGTAATTTAATGAACAGAATTGCAGTGAAAACGTAGACTAAGAGGGAACGCAACACACTATCAGTATTATAACTTGCAAAATGCGTTAAAATGTACAGCAATTTCATATTCACATTGTTTTGGTTCAGCTGTACGTTGAACAAGGTTACGGTTTCAACACGCGATTTTTCCAAAGTTTCTTAGCTTTTTCTTTGCAATTCTAAAAGTTTCTTAAATTTTTAGGCTGTCTAGTACTAGGTTGCCTATAAAGTGGTTCCTTAATACAAAAAAGTGCAATCTAGAATTGTTTTGAAACTAGCGTTTATCTTTTGATCTTATGCGCATGGTGTCGTCTATGTTTATGATATCGAGTTTTTAATATTTGGACAGTTATTTCATTCAAAACTCGCATTGAATGGTGCATCAAAGTAAATTTTGTGGCAATATGTTGAGTGATATGCAGTATTGCATTTGAATTTGGTGAGCACAAAGTTTGTGCTGAAAAGGAAACGAGAAGAAGTGAGGGATGTTTGTTATGAAAAGTGTTAAACTATCAGCTAGGTACTGTTTCAATGAATACTTGTGATCTTGGCAATAAAGCCGAACTCATAATTTGAGCAAGAAACGACATATTGAGAATTGAGCGGTGTTGATTATGAAGTATGATGAATTATTTGTCGCGAATGATTCATAAAATAACACCACTCAATTCTCAATATTTCCTTTTTTGCACAAATTATTAGGTCAGTTTTATTGCCGAGACCACAATTATGGATTGCAACAGTCAACATAATCTGACGTATACTTTGTGCAAAATAGGAAGTACTAAAGAATTGAATGGTACTTATATTATGGGTGACAATAAAATTATTGGATAGGTACTGTTGATGTTGAAATACTTTTAGTCTCAGCAGTAGTTTCTTGCACTAGACCGAACAGAAGGATTATACAGCATAATAGGCTATAGGTAATCTGCAGCTACCCCATATAATACTAAGCCTATTGGCAACGTAATGTTATGTGTTATGCATACATAATATCAGGGATGTGCCGATGGGGGGACGTGGGGCGTCGCGCCCCCAAATATTGTCAAATTTGCAAGAAAGCTGGCCAAACGTAAGCCAAGCAGCAAGAGGATTGGCTACAGTATTTTCTGTGACATGTATTTTTTAGTAACAATTTAGTAACAATAGTTGGTCAATTGCTCAGAACACCCCCCCCCCCCC
>WIPJ01067654.1:77826-88050 GCA_018155075.1 Cassiopea andromeda
ACTTGCCCCCCCCCCCCACAATTCTTGCTATGATCAATTTTCCAATTCGTCAAAATTCAATGAAAAAAATTCAAGGGTTAGGGTGAGGGACCTCTAGCTAGATTTTAAAATGGATGCGGAGACCAAATTGTGTCACAATTTCAGGGCGTGGCACTAAAACCCCCCAGTCTTCGATGGCTGGAACCGCTGCGTTTTATGTTCCATTTATGTTCCATTTATGTACATGCGCAAACATTAGAACTCATAAATTCTTGCCAAGAAAGTCAAGTTATGACACTGACATCGGGAAAATGCTCAGAATGTTTCACAACTGGGGCTGAAAAGTACTGTCGCATAACAAAAGCATGTATTTAGTACCCATCAGAAAATTTCTGTTGCCTATACACTCGTATATAAAGCACAGATATCGTTTAGAGCGTGGAATTTTAAACGTATAAGCTTATTATCTGATTTTCTTTTACAGTTTTTACTCAGTTCAAAATTTCCTTCTTATTTTCTTACAATTTTCGTTTCCTTCTTTTTTCCTTCCAAATGGCCCAATTTCCTTACGGTTAAGGTAGAAGAACCTAAAAATTTTCGTTTTCATGGTCAAATGAGAAGGGCCTTCCACGTTAAGTAATTTCCCTACAAGTAGAAGAACTGCCTACTAACTACAGCACGATTGAAATATGTCACGAATTTAGTTTCTATACGTCGATACGTCGCACAATTCTGAGAAAAGTGGTATGGGAAGTATCACTGTCATTACTCATGAGCCGGTGTTTTTGACGGATCATAAACTATTTCGGTTACATATGCAGCCAGATTCTTCTGAAACGAAGGCTGAAACATGTCCTTTTCGAAGAACATTATCCCAAACAAGCATTGCTTTTTGTTTTACTACTTCAATAAAAAACTCGAACCTGTTACTATGTGGATGAAGGGTTAAACTCAAGCGAATGCAAAATTATTTCCAGCAGCTTCATTTCAAACCGCTTCAAAATAGTCTCTGAGAACTGGAAGCAAGGCTAAAATTACTGACTTGACTTGCAGGGCCAAGAATTCCTCTTAGAAAACCCCCACAAACGCCCCCTCCCCCATAATGCGCTAACCGACCAATTTAGCCACGCAGGAAATCACGTCCACCTTTCAGCTGGTGGTTTCAATGTTACGTGGTTTTGTCACATTGTCATGTGACTACAAGTCTAAACAATGCGTGGTCATGAAACTATGATGTCATTTAGCGGAACTGTCATGCCTTTAAAAGGGACAGTTTTGAAGTAAGCTGATATTTCTTGAGAGGAGCCTCAAATGTAGCAATTTTGCTTGCGATTCAAATAAGAGGTAAGACTACTTATTGTTCTCAACAGAGCGTGCGATCATTGTCATTTCTTTCGAAGTTTATGTGTCAGATTGAAAGTATGGTGTTCCGTTGTTTTAAAATTAAGTGGAATCAATGACAGAATAAATAATATGTTACTAGGTATTAGATACCGGCGTGCAGGACTGTCGAGAGAATTCAGAAGCTCCGAGGCAAAAAAGAAAAAGAGGCCCCTCTGAGAACGAAGTGAGCAGAAAAATTTCGGTGTCTAGAATTAGCTTTTGAAAAGTTATTGCTGGTTTACTTTATGAGGCCCCCCAGACCTTGAAGCATTGGGTGTTATGAGGCCCTTAGACCTTGAGACCCTGGGAAATTTGCCTCCCTGCCCCTTCTCAGTGGCCCTGCCATTTTGTGCCATTCACTATAGAGTACTAAACATATACACTCTGTTCATTTTATAAGAATACCTAATTTTTTTCTGAGCCTCAATATTCTTAAAAACTTTCTGTTTTGAGCCTCAGATTATTCTTAAATTATTCTAAATTGTTCTTGCTCAACACAAGGTGTAAATTCGCCTTAAGATCAAAGAAACATATTAAATCATTTTTGATGTGTTGATTCACCATAAATTTCAACGAATTTTAAGACATATAGATATATCTAGCGTCAAAGTGACAAATGTTTTGTGTTGGGAGGAAACTCTTAATTAAATTTGATTCGACTATCAAAATATTTTAGTTTTGATGAAGGTTGAGCCTGGCAATATTCTTAAATTATTCTTAAATTTTAGCAATTTTGAGCCTCAATATTCTTATAGACTTTATTCTTATAAAAAAAAGAGTGTAAACCTATGCGATACTTGTAAAGTCAAGATGGTACAATCATGAAGTGAAAATCGGGTGTGAAACTTGCCCAACTCAACAGTCTTTTTGATTTCCATACTGTGGCAAAATTAAAAGACGAAGTATTTGCTTGACTGAAAGTAACCGAATCGTTGCATAATCGATTCTAAATTTCTTCTTTCTACTTATGATAATTAACCATGCATATTTATGATATTTTTTTGATAATTCAATAAATATGATGATGTTGCACGTACACTCTTTTTCCTATAAGAAAAATTTTATGAGAACACAAGTCTGAAATTTGGTCGAAAATTAAGAACAAATTAAGAATAAGGCTGAGCTTGAAGCATTTTCGTAAAATGGATTTTTGGAAAACGATGCAGAAGCTTTCCACTAACAAATGGATCTGAAAGGTTTTTTCTTTGCTAAATGAGGAGAATTGACAGCCTTGACACCGTTTTTCCTTGATTTTCGCAAATTGATTGCTCCTAGCAAGTGAAACTAGATATTGTGCCAACATTGTCCATAAATAGTTGTTTATAAAACATATAAATACACATTTTTCAAAAAAAATCATTATTATACAGATACCATCTTGGTTGTAACATTTGGCTCTCAATCAGTCAAAACACCCAATATTGTCTTGTATGTTGCCTTTCTATGTAGTTCTAAATGGCCTACACGCTACTAATTTAAGAACAAATTAAGACCATTCAGCCTCAAAAATTAAGAGCAGTCAGCGTGAACCAAAATTACACTGGTTCTTATAAAAAGAGTGTAGATTACCTGAGGCCAAAAGCCTCTTGAAGTTTCCAATTTAGGTAGATGTCAGCATGTGGTGTAGTCGAGAGGTAACACAGCGGAACGCCGACATGCCCCTAAAATGTTTGGTCTCCACCGTCAGGGGAGTAGCCATAAGGGGTGTGGGGTGCCACATTCCCCCCAATATTTGGCTTTTCGGCAAATCATCACTTGTCTATAATTCTGGGAAATTTAGTAGCCTTTTGGTTAATTTTTGTTGTTAAATCCTCCACCCAAAAGTCCTTCCGCACACCATTGCCCCCAGTTGAGATGTCCCTGCTTTATATTGTTTGACACTGAAAGCACGTGTCAGGATTATTAGTCAAGCGGATACATTAAAAAGCAAAAGCCTTCGACAGTTCATTATTTTGCCTGCTTCTGATCAACTACGTCTTGGCATGTTCTGCATTCTCCTTTACTCAATTGTCTAGCGTTTCATGCTCCTTCTTGGTTTGACGCCTTGTCAGGGATGTTCTGATGGGGGCATGGAGGCATCAAGCACCCCAATATTTTCAAACTTGGTCAAAGGTCAACCATGTTGCAAGGAAGCTGGCCACAGTATTTTCCATGACCTTTTTATTTTTTTAGTAACAATAGTTGTTCAATTGGTCAAACCCCCCCCCCCCAAAGGAAAGTGTCTCGACACATTACTGCGCCTTGGGTGTCTTGCGTCGGGAACTAGAGTTGTTGATTACATTGTACTTGAATCAGGTCATTTGGTTTGCCACTGGGGGAGGGGCTTGTGGCAAAGAGATTCCATGTCCTATACTAAGTCCAATCACGCTGCAAACTTCATTTTTCGTAATTTCATTAGACGAATAAGATTCAACAAATATCCCATCATTCATCTGATTTGCACCAATGCACCAACTTCTCGCTAGGTCACATCCGATAGACCTGAAGCATGTCATATGAAAACAGCACTCAGCTTCTCAGAAAGCTAGGAAGTTCAGTTATGGATTTTTGAGACCTGAGAAAGTTTTGAAAGTGTATATAGATTGACAATATGCAAAATATGGGTGAATCAATTTTCTGTCCCATCCTTCTCTTCTCCGCTATTCATTATTCTTGTTACTATCTAAGCGTAACTGTATCGCAAACTCATCGAAGTTACGAATAGTGTTGAACACCGACTGTGGATTTTGAAATTACGGTTTTTGTGGTTTGTCCTGTGGTTAACAGCGGTTTTTGCGGTATTAAGGTTTTCGTAAAAGTTCAAATGTAAAGTACTATGTATGTATGAAATGTTAAGAGTTTTATAGGTCTGGACTTGTGGATAAGAGCTTTTGGATCAAAGAAAGTCATCATCAAAGGACTGTAATCGTTGATTCAGAGCAAGAGATACAGATTATCTGGAAGATGATGTTTATGTATTCAAGCTGAATGATTCATTTCTGGTCAAGTAGAATAGGTCTGAGGCCAGAATAACTGTCGATTTGATAGGCGCTATCCTTGTACGAAAACATTTGAACGAAATGAGGGTGACTATTGAAGAATGAAATAAGTTAGGAATCAAAGAAGGGAAAATTTTAACAAACGATGGCAATGGCATATTTCAGAAAACTTTGATTCAACTCTAACAATTCTGAGATTAAGGATCAATTTTGAAATACGAAACCGGAGGCGAAAAGTTTATAATAGAACATTGGATCATCTCTTGAAAGTATGACGTACACAATGAAATGGCCTTAAATAATTTCACCACCAGCTTCAAGATTCCTATTCCAATAAAACTTGGAATAATTAAATTCTGGACTGAAATTTACTCTACATATTAATTTATGCATTGCTATACTTATCTATGTAAATTATAGTCTGATCTATGCATCTAAAGTTGAAGGAATTCTGTTCAATTGTTTAAGGTTCTTGTCCGAAATCGATGTTGTGGTTTTTAGCGGTTTTTCAGTGTGCGATTTTGCGGTTTTCGGCGGTTTTCAGTTTTTGCGGCTTTGCGGTGTTCAACACTACTTTCATTACAGAGGAAGGTTATTTGCATCTTTTGCTTGAAAAGAAAGGACTTAGTGGAGAGGGAATCTAATTTATTTTACTTTATTTTTCTCTAGTTTTTATTTTTCTATCTTAATTAAGTCATTGATATGTTAGGATTCTCGTATGTTGGTTTTAATTTGTGTCTAAAGCTATTTCTAGTCTACCAACAGTAAATGAATTTATGAAATGAAATGAAAGGAAGGCTTAATAAAAAAGGGGCTTAATAGAGCTTTACGGTACTCATATATGTTATTTAAAGCCACTTCACTAGGAACCTGTTTTTAGAATGCTAGAAATTTGAAGAACTTGGATTAAAAAAGACAAAATCCCTAAGGAGCAGTTCAGCATCGTGCACTTTTTCACTTCAAGAAATCGAGAATTGACGTAATGCTTTAAGAATGACATTATGCTTTCACACAGAAGCTCTATTGTTCTTTGATCCTGTCCTGTTAATTGTGCACCGAAAAGGGACCTTTTTCTTTTTTTTATTCTACCTTGAAGGGATGAAATACATTACTAAGATTAAGAAGCTATTAAGGAACATTTAGTACGCCAATGTGCTCAAAAGAGTCCCAAAAATAAGGACTCGTTACTTCTGGGACTCTTCTGAGCTTCAAGAGCTGGGCCAGCAATGTGACACCAATATCCAATTACATAGCTCATGGAAAAACATTTTAAATATGAGGCTTTAATAGCTCTTTCAGCCAAAAAGGTTCTTGATCCCTGATCTAAGGTCATCTAATTTCAGAATTTCATCAACCTTAGGCCAGTCGCGTGGACGCAAGCATATTGCACATTAGGTTTTTACATTGTCTTCTTCACTTTAACAGGTGTCGTGTACAACATACAAGATGAATTGGAAACTGCTGCTTGGAATATTTGCATGTATTCTAATCTTAGCAAGTGCTTCTCCGCACTACAGAAGGGCAAGGCAAAGAGGACGTCAACCCCCGAGGTTGTTCTAACATCTTTTCTAATTAGTAATTCTTAGTTTTGATATTATTCATTTCTACTTAATACTGGATGATTGTTTCCTGTTTTTGTGAACGAATGCCGTTTTGTTTTTCCTGCTTTCTATTGTCAACAAAAGCAAGAAAAGCGACAGGACGACGAGCTTTCATTGCATATTTCGTATCAACAAGTAGTAGATCACACTGTCACAGCAGGCACGAACTTGCAGGGGGAGTACGGGGGCCAATGCTCCCCAAACGAAGCATTTTGCATGGTTTTGTTCCCCCAAGAGAATCACTAGCTTGAAGATTTACAAAAGAAAGTAAAGCTTTTGCTCCTCCAAAGTGCTTGCAAAGGCAGGCTGTGTCCCCTTTAGGGCATATCCTCAAGTTACGTGCTTGCATTAAACTTTCCAGTGGTTTATTCTTGAGACCTGTGATGAGTTTATGGGAAGCAGGCCTGTGAGGCTTGATACCTCAAATTTGTCTCAAACTGTAGGACAATTGATGCAGTAGAGGTAGCATCCCATTCATCATAATGCAGCGGCGTAGCCGATTTAACTTGGGGTTTATAGCAACTCCTGAGGGTCCTTAAGCTTTCAAGATCCTGAAGAGAAGATCAAGAAGAATTTTTTGTACTTCTTTGTACTACTTTTCGTTTAATAGCAACTGATGGATCCTTTCAGGACCTCAAAAGCTTGGAGTTATTTGGAGGGATAGTTAAGATGGGTCTTTAAGCATTAGGCCAATTCCTAGAGGCTTCGAGTGCTTCGGTTACGCCACTAATTCCATGACTTTCTTCTCAGTAACAGTTGGTCAAATTTGTGCAGAACGCCTCCTAAAGGAAAGTTTCCAGGCATATCTCTAGTAGAAATTAATTAGAATGAGAAACTTTCTGTAGATTAAAGTTTAAAAACCAGAGCTGATATGACATAAAAGTTTTATTTACGGTACTTGTTTGATTTTAAAAAAAACCTCTCATTTCCAGGCGGTGTGCTGGTTGCATTCGAGGTCCACGAAGGCTGTCAGACAGTATTGCAATTGTTGGAGCAGGACCAGCTGGTGTGCACATGGCGTACCTCCTGAAAAAGAAGGGATTTACAGATATTACATTACTGGAAAAGAGTTCAAGATCGGGGGGAAAGTCATTAACGATTAATTACAGAGGTGCTCCTCAGGACATGGGGACAGTGTACTTGTCCCCTGATTACGAAGAAAATATCATAAAGCTTATGAAAAAGTATACCGGAGATAATTTAGCTCATTTGCCACCTGCCTCTATCAGGTTAGGTGACTTGAAACTTTCCATACCCTATAAACAGTATGTCATTGTTGAATCTATGCGAAACTTTAATACGACCAATACAACCATCGCAGGAATGAAGCTCGTCCATGCAATGAAAAGCTACATAGGTTTGCATGCACGGTTGTTTGGGAACTATACAGGTGAACTTATGCCTCGTCCAAGCAGATCAGTGATGCACCGGATAAGAGGGACATTTATGGATTTTCTGAAACGTGAAAACCTCGCATCGTTGCAGCCCATTTTTCTTGCATCACATACAATGCAAGGCTATGGACACCTAGATGAGATCTCGGCTTTATATGGCTTGATGTGGAATACACCCAAACTAATGGTAGGCTTACTCAAACGATTGCAAGGAGCTACAAATACAGGTATGGAAAAATTTGCAATTAACTGTAGAGGGAGTACTCGTATACCGTATTTCTCATTTTAACACTGCCCTCATTTAAACACTCTCCATAGATATGCGCCACAAATCCAGAGTGGATAAGCAAAATAATCGTCAGTGTAATAAAATTATTCTCCGTAAATAAGCTTTCTTGTTTGCAGAACATATGCAATGCACTTTGAACTTATAGCCACACAGCAAACGGCGTCATCTTCAAAGTACCCTCCTTCAGTCAATGTCCCACCTGAAGCCTTTGGAATTTTATACTCATGTGGTGCTTTAAACATTCATTCCCCAAATTTCCTATTTAAAGAAAAGAGGAAATATAGAGAATGAATGTTCATGAAAGGAAAGTTGTATGACCATACATTAACATCGAAAACTTCAGCATTTTTAATTTTTGGGCAAAAAGGTTCGGCAAAAAACTTTCGGACAAAGATTCCACTGTTTCGGATAAAGTTTCGGCCAATTTTTCATACTTTCGGCACCTATAGGAATACTACTCTAGATGTCTTTTTATCTGTTAGAAACCAAAATCTTGTTGCCAAATATATAAGAGAAAGAAAAATACAAGAAAATACAAGAATATACAAGAAAAACCAAAATATGTAAGAGAAACGAAAAATGAACTAAAATTCTGCAATGGTAATGCAAGTTGATAGGAAGACCAACAAAGCTCAGATTAAATACAAGGAAACGCTAATCATAGGTTGATAGCTAGTGAATGGTACGTTCTGTCTCTTTTCTCCTCTCTATTCCACACCACTCATCATATTACTGTCACTATGAATCAATGGCCAGATTCCCATTGAACTGCAATACTAGGAAGGGGAATACTGAGGAAGGTGTGAGATACATGGGTGTGGTCAGTGTCACCAAGAAATGGGACATGGCTGTTGGCAGTTTAGCACTGAAGCAGCAAGTAGTTTAGTTTAGCCCTTTAAAGAATGCAAAAACAATTCTCGTGCAGAGCATCAGCTAACTCCAATTTTGATTGCATGTATATACATAGTATTGCAAAGTGGATATGCGCATGCGCAGTTTGATGTCTGAGCTTAAACTGCAGGCATTTATGCGTTATATGCGCATGCGCAATTTGATGTCTGAGCTATAACTGCAGGCATTTATGCGTTAATTGCGCAAGTTCTTATCGAACACTGCCATGTTCCTCAGCATGGTTTTAAGATACCCTGGTTTGCTCTATTTCAGCTTTATACAGTTTCTATACACGTGCGGCTTAGTCAGTTTGTTTTCTGCGTATTGCTGTGTTATTTTGTAAGACTGAGAGTAATTACGAAGCATATCAATTGCTATTGTGGAGTTTATGCTATCTAGAAAGCCTGCAAAAGAAGGGCGACTCTCTACACTACCTAAGGTCTCTTTCAGTACTCATCATGAGCTACTCTGATATAATTCATGGGCTGAAAACATTAGGCGGCTATAACCTTCGGCGAACGAAAAGTGTCGGACAACAAATTTTCGGAAATGGCCGTATGCCGAAACGTTTTTGTCCGAAACTAGTATAGGATTTCTAAGAGCCTGGCACCCAATGAAGTACATCTGCATATTCAACACTACCAGGGTCACAATTCTGATAAAGTAGATATTTCATCAAGAATGCGGAAAGCAATGTAAAATTAAGAAGGGGAATACGTGTGTTTGGGGTACTATTTCAAACGACAAGATGTGAGCCTGTAAGCTGAAAAGAGTTACTTTACCTGAATTTTGAAAAAGTATGAAAAATGTGCTCCATGTGCAAGGACGCTAGCACAAGAAATTGGGATAGGGCAAATTCCACAGGGAGCCAAATATTTGACTTTGTTGTCATACCAGTAAATCTTTGAAGTTATAAGGACTTACTTCACTCAAACCATCACATCTCATTTTTCACTTACCCACCCCTCCCCACTGTTTACGTGCATCAGGCCTCCTTCCCCATCTGTCCCTAGCCTCTATGTCTACTGTATTACATCTACATGCTTGAATAGTTGGATACATTATACGCAACGCCAAGTTTTTTCATCAACTAATATGTTATGTATTTTTCTCACTCACAGGTTTGTACATGTTGAAGCATGGCTTTCAGCCCTTATGGGAAGCAATTATTGACCAGGAAAATCTTCGAGTTCATTACGATGTTGACATTAGGCTCTTGTACAGGAATCGCAGAGGCTCCTGGCTGTGCACAAGGGATGAAGGAGAATGTCACTTTTTCAGGTTCGTCATATGGACTCCAGAACTTAAGCTGAGCTTTAGAAAGTTTCGTCCAGCACGCAGTGATGAGCGGGATATATTTAGCAGAACCCAGGTACATTACTATTCAACCTCCCTTGTGGATTCATTGAATGTAAAGAGGGGACTAACGGCCATTGACTACATGTTTGGCAACGTTTTGTCCAAGAGAGAGCACAGTGTCTGGGCACAGAGGGATTCATATGCTGCTTTGCGAGGATACGCCGGCCCAGCTTACCAAAATGGAACATATCCTTCAGGTGAGAGCCGATGATGATTTATTTTATTGCGCCTCTGTGGTGCAGTTGAGTAATCCAGTGATTCACGAGCCATTCCGCCGGGGTTCGAATCCTCGCCAGGGCAGAAATGTAGAATTTTGGTAACGCACTATATTTTTATGTATGTATATATAT